>JANAVB010023800.1:7896126-7921126 GCA_029216955.1 Iris pallida
TTGTTCGTCTTCTTCAAGCAGTTTTCTTTATCATCATCGTATGGTCCAAGGAACAAAGTGATCGCTCTCAGATCAGACTTCCATAGCAATACTTTCCAGAACAATTTGTACTTTTTGTACTTTTTCTAGTTTTCTTTCAAAAGCCAAATTTTAGGCATTTTGTTAAGTGAAACAAATACATGTGGTTTTGAATACATGTCTTTCATGGACGGATTTTCAGGATACAATCAAATTAAGATACATCCGGGAGATGAGAAGCATACTGCTTTTCGTACACCCCTTGGAGTCTACTGCTATATGGGTATGTCATTTGGTCTGAAAAATGCTGGGGCCACGTATCAACGGGCTATGAGTAACATCTTTCAAGAACATCTACGGAAAACAGTTGAAGGTTATGTGGATGACATTGCTGTCAAAAGTCGATCAAAAGATGATCACATTCAAGAATTGAAGACAGTATATGAGTTGATGCATCAACATCAACTGAAGATGAACCCTACTAAGTCTTTCTTAGGGGTTTCCAGTGGAAAATTTTTGGGATTTGTCATTACTTCGCAAGGTATTCATGTTGATCCTGACAAAATCAAAGTGATTCTAGAAATGCGTCCTCCACGCAATCTAAAAGAACTTCGTGGCTTCCAAGGTCGCATCGCTTATATCAGATAATTTATATACAATCTTTCTGGGAGATGTCAGCCTTTCTCCCGTCTATTAAAGAAAAGTGTATCATTTATCTGGGATGAAGTATGTCAGCAAGCCTTCAATGACCTCAAGCAATACCTTATAAATCCACATGTTATGGTACCTCCAGTGGTAGGGAGACCATTTTTGCTATATGTTCGAGCCTTGGATCATTCACTTGGTGCTCTTCTTGCTCAGAAAAGTGACAAGGGTCATGAACAGGCAATTTATTATCTTAGCCGAATGATGGTTGGAGCTGAACACAGGTATACTCCCGTGGAGAAGGAATGTCTGGCCTTTGTTTTTGTTGTTCAAAAGATACAACATTATGTGTCAGGACAGACTATTCATGTCATATCCAGAATAAATCATATTCGGTATTGATAAGAAAACCGAGCATCCTTAACTCCAGGTTAGCCACCAGGGCGATGTTGCTCACTCCTTATGACATGGTCTATGTACCTTAAAAATCAGTGAAAGGCCAAGCATTAGCTGATTTCCTAGCAGCTCACCCTATACCTGAAACATCTAAGCTATATGAGGACATTCCAGATGAAGTTGTGGATTGCAACATGACTTTAAAGGATGATATTTGGCAACAATATTTTGATGGAGAATCACGGGTTGGACCTAAAGGCAATATCGTCTCCGGAGTAGGCATTGTCCTAGTCTCTCCTGACAATATGGTCATATACCATGCTTATTCTCTCAATGAGTCATGCTCTAACAATATGGCAGAATACAATGCTCTGTTGATTGGTCTCCAAGTACCAAAAAATTAGACATTGAGTTCTTAGAAGCTTATACAGATTCTCAACTGATTGTTAATCAGGTTAGAGGGACATATGAAGTCAGAAATCTGACCTCATCCCTTATCATCAAGTGGTAATCGAATTGGTCCTTTCATTCAAAGGATTCTTCATCGAATTCGTGCCACGTTCTCAAAATTTGGAAGCTGATGCTCTTGCTAGTTTAGCTGCAGACTTAGCGGTTCAATTAGAAGACAAAACCATTACTTTGTTGGATCGAGACTTATTCTGTGTAAAGAATAACTTGCATATTGAACAGAGTTATGCTACAGAATCAAGTTCTCAACAAAGGATTGGAGAAGTCCATTCATTGATTATACAGTTTATGGAATTTTACCTGAAGATCCAAAAGAAGGCATCAATAAAAAGACGAACATTTCGATTCTATTATGATTCTTCTTTACATATGTTATATCGTCATTCTTATGACGGACTTTTGCTACGATGTCTCTCTGAGAGTGAAGCCAAGCAAACACTCCGTGAAGCTCATGATGGTGTCTGTGGTGCCCATCAACCGGGTCCAAAATTAAAGGACCGCATTCGAAGAATGGGATATATTGGCCTTCTATGATAGCAGATGCTGTAAATTATGCCAGACGGTGTAAAGCATGTCGGATTCATAATGATTTTATTCATCAACCATCTGAGTTCCTACATCCTACAGCAGCTTCTTGGATTTTCGAAGCTTAGGGCATGGATATTATTGGTCCGATTAACCCTCCTTCTGTTAAAGGACATCGGTTTATACTGGCTATAACCGATTACTTTTCTAAATGGACGAAAGTAATTCCTCTTGCCGAAGTAAAAACATCTAATGTGGTTAGCTTCATCAAACACCATGTCATTTATCGTTTTAGGATTCCCGAAGGATAATCCATGACAACGGACCACAATTTGTCAGTCAGGCATTTTATCGATTCTGTAATAAGAATCGGATTCAAAATCTGGCTTCTACGGCTTATAATCCAGCTGCTAATGGTTTGGCCGAAGCCTTCAACAAGACAATCATCAAACTTCTCAAAAGTTCGTTTCTTCTAATAAACGTGATTGGAATGAGAAACTTGGAGAATGTTTATGGGCTTACCGAACGACAGTCCGAACTCCGACTAGTTTTACACTATTCTCACTGGTTTACGGATGTGAAGTTGTTCTTCCACTGGAAATCCAGATTCTATCTCTTAGAATAGCTATTGATAATGAGCTAACTATAGATAACAATGATCGCTTACGACTCCAAGAACATGAAGGATTGGACGAGAAGCGTCTTCAAGCGCAACAGCACATTGAGCTATATCAAGCCCGCATATCTCAAACTTTCAATCGTAAAGTTAAAGAATGGGTATTCAAAGTCGGTGAATTAGTTCTAGATGCTCGAAGACCGATGGTGATGACTCATAAGAGCAAATGGAAATTCTAAGCAAAATGGGAAGGTCCCTATGTAGTCGAGACAATGTTCTCCAATGGTGCCTATAGGTTGTCTAAACATAATAGAGATTTGCTCATGATGTCGATCAATGGCAAATTCTCGAAAAAATTTATGTTTGAATTTCTTCTTTATTCCCCAACTACAATATTTGGTTAAGCTGATTTCTTGTCTCCTTGAAGTGAATTTTAATCTTCTCTCTTACCAGCTGATTAAAAAGTAAGATTTATATTTATCATGTTCTTATGACCTCTGAATAAATATTAAGTCTACTTCTTTTCCTATCTATCATGTCTATTTGGCCTCTGAATAGATATTTATCTATTTTTTTGAGTAGTTACTATCTGTCACGTTTATTACCTCTGATACTATCGTATACTCTAAACAGAAAAAGAGATTCATTATCTATCATCCATATTACCTCTGGATAGATATAATTTATTGAGTTTAAAAGACTTGTCATGTCCATATTACCTTTGATAAGTGTTTATTATCTCATACCTATTGTTTAATTTCAAAATAAATGATAAGATCACAAAACAAATATTTTATTCATTTTCTGTAAATATTATAGAATATAAAAAAAGATGGAAGATTACAAAAGCTCTTTATTTGCCTAAGGCGGATCAGATAAGTCTTTTAGCAGTTTCTGCAGCTCTGCTAGACGCTTTTCACGAGAGCAATATATTCTTAGTAGCTAAAGAGCGTCGAGCTTCAGGAGAGCAGATATGAAAAGTTCAGCAAAAGTGATCTATCATCCTTGGCTTCGTCAAGGGTTTGATAGTAGATTCGCTCCAAAGACATTATTTCAAGATCGAGCTCTGTGTAAGCTACTGGTCTCGAGTTGATCAGTGATCCCTCTCTGCCTTCAAGCGAGCCAACTCGGCCTCAACTTCTCGAATTTTATTATTTTGTTGATGAATTCTCATATTCGAGATTTCATAGGCTTCTCTCTGGCTATCCAGCTCGGGCTTGCTTCTGCCAAAAAAATCTTTTTTTTGGCGACCTTTATGCTGTATTCGTGGAGGGCTTTATTGAAAGTCATTTCCCGAGCCAGGTATTCAGCCGATAAAGTCATACTCCTCTTGGATGAGATTTTAGTGGTTTTACTTGATAGCTTCAGATATTCTTTGAGGGCTGTTCAAGTCCCTCCACTATTTTCTCCAATGTCGATGCTCTTGCTACATCGTTAAACATGGTGACATTTTTATTGTAAGAGAGATGGATGCCTTCAAACTCTCATAATTAAGGCCCTTATTCAAGACCATTTGATTAGAGCCGCTAAAGTCTTGTAAAAAGTCTCAGTATGAATCTCAACTAAGAGATTCATTTCTGCACTCGAGCTTGGCGTTGCGGTGATGTCTATCAAATCTTTTCTTTGAAGACTATGAGCAGATGTTATCTTGGTAGCAGGCTGATAAGAAGACATTGTTGTCACTTCTACCACAGCCAACTGATTCTCAGGAGCTTCAGAACAGTATCTTCAACAATTGTTACTTCAGCCGTTTCTGGAGCTGAAACTACTTTAGTTTCGGTGGCGGTGGTTGGTGTAGATGGAATTGTAGTTATAGCAGCTGACTCTAGTTTAGGCATTGTCTCTTCAGGAACTTGTACTGGATCAGTAACAATAGCAGAGGATGCTATTACAACATTCCCAGCTTCAGTTGATGACTTGAGTATGCCTTCATCACCTTCTACAGCTGTTGGCTCAGAATCTTCAAGTATTTCAGTTGTAGTGAATCCTTCTACAACTGATTCTTCATTAAAATCTAAATCTTCTTCAGCAGCCTCTTCATCATCTACAGTAAGATCTACTGTAGTTTCTTCTTTATCCTTACCCTCATCAGGAGGGGACACTTCTGGCTGAGCCTGCATTTCTGGCTCTTGTTGTACCTCCAAAGATGGAGACATTCTTCTTGAGTCTCCACTTTGGGCTCTCGTAGTACTTCTTCTTGAGCATCTTTTCTTCTGAAGAAGAAGCCTCCTCCTCAGATTCCTCATTTTCCTCATAAATATCTTCTTGAGGAGGAGGAGGAGCCACAAGCTTGGATGTAATGGTGACACCTACAAAAATTAAACAAAAATAAGTTAATATACAAAAAATCATAATTTTGTATGGATTTGTATAAATTATTTACCTAGAGTAGGTGTAGGATGTGCCAAGTACGCGTCATAATCTCGTCCAATCCTCATCATCAAAATTAATAGCTGGTTCATCTGATGGGATGGGCTCTTGATCAACATGTACTGGGGCGACGTCTTCAACAACTTGTGCCTTTTGTAGCAAAGTTAAATGAAGCGACGAGCTGAGACGTCCTGGAGATAGGACTACTACAGGTGCTGTTGGTTGAGATGCTGAAGGTCCTTCTCCAGGGTGAACTGAAGAAGATGCAATATGTCGTGGCTCATCCACTGAGTGTCACTCTCCGGGGTAGGGGCCCTTGATCTAGAAGGTCTTTTGGTGGTAACCTTCTTCTTCTTTTCTGGGGTCTTCTCTGGAAGAGTAACAACTGCACCTTGTTTCCTTTTTCGGGACTACCAATAATGATAGGTTCCGTAACTTTTTCTCCGACTCCTGTAGGGATAACTTCCAATATTGATCTGGAACGGCAGTGTCGTCAGGTATATCTGATGGTACCCTGACTGGCTCCTCCATATTGCCTTCCTTGGGCCATCTTAGACTACCTCTCAGGTTGTAGCCATGGAAAAAGGAGCGGATGGAAGCATAAAAGTGAGCATACGTATGGAGTATAAGTAACTCAGTGGTACTGGTAGCAGTTGATACTTTGAATTTGGCTCGGTAAAGGCGATGCTAAAATATCTCCAACCTCTCGCAGCATCAATCAGCTTCCTATAATGACGGAAACTGGTGGAAGGATTGCCAACATGAAGTTGGTCATATCCAAATTGGCGAACGAACCTACTTGGTAGATATGGTTCGAACTCACAACCGTCTTCATTTTTGTACATCAGGGGGGAGAGTCTGATGCACTATTGCCATCTGAAGACTGGTGCTGACAATTAAGTTCTTCTTCAATTTATCTTCAAATTGAACGCCGAAGAGTCGGCTGGAACTTGTGGCCGGGTACAGAAAAAGTTTATCCGTAAGAATAATTTAATACTGCTCGGGTATCTGCCACTGTCGTGGCAGTCCATGTAGTTTTGTTGAACTTTTGGAGGAAGACCTCCGCATCATCTCCCGGCCTGGTGGCAATAAGTTGCAGTTATGATGCAACAGCCAGTCCATCAAATAAGTGTAGGACATTTCTAACCAAGGAATACATTCCGATGAGGAGCGTTATTGATTAGCTCCTCACCAAAAGTCCTCAAACCTGCGTTTACTCGATACACTATTGCCGATAGCAGGTTGATTCTGCTTTTAAACACCAATCGTACTGCTGGCCATAGCACGTTTCGGTGGATTCTATCAACTGTACCGTCCCCGGTATAACCCATCTCTCAACCATAGAGAAAGAAAGCCTGCCAGCAAGGCTTTCCTAGAGATCTTCTGGCTGCCATATCTGAGAAAGCTCAAGGCAGTTCCGGCAGGAACTCCCCGGTCTTAGTAGACAAATATTTATTCGAAAATTTGTAGCCAATCATCATATCCCGTATTTTATCAGCAGGGATTGTCGAACCGGTGTTGATAGTTGGAGCTTTGTTCTCCTGGAATCTCTCTCTATCATCTTTGGATATCTTATCCTTATGGAAGAAGAGATATGTTGTCCACTTGTTGATGTACGCCAAATGAGATCCACTCTCATGCATAGTATAAATCATGTAAGGGCACATCAATTCTTCATATACCTCAACCAATTGAGGGTTTTTCTTCCTAATTTAGCAAGTTCCCGGTTGGAGGGAACATATTCTTCATATGGGCTTCCCCCATTGGCAGCTTCGATAAATTGCTCGTGGAGAGAGACCCATTTCACCTTTTGGGGTCACAAAAGTTCCAGTTGAACTTATATATATCTCCATCAGGGCCATAAAAGTTACTGTTTGGTGGTATACCTTGACTAGGGGAGGCCTCTACTTCATATAGACCGATGGCTTCCAAGTCGGTCTTGAAATTCTTCATGATCCAAACACTAATTTGGATCCAGTTCTGGTTGAATGGAGTCAACCATCCCGGTAGCCTGGGGTTTGTCTGGGGATATAATACCGCATCCCTTATAAACTTATTGATGAACATCTGGGTCTGCACCGGTTGGATTAAAGCCGAATCTTCACTCGGAGTAAATCCTGGAAAGAGACAGAAAAAGGAACGACGCCGCCATTGGGAACACTAACGTGATACCCCATATCGTTGGCATGATCCCTCTTGAATATGATTCTACCCGGCCTTCTATGACTGCTGGGAGTCAGATTCCATAGCATCTGTCGGGGATGGGTGGCATGGATAAATGCGGACAGAGGATAATCTCTATCCATATCAGGGATACATTGCTCTATCTCCAGACTTTAACACCCAAGACTCCTTCTTGGGGTGTTTTGTGACTTGCAGTCTATTGTATCCCCAAATAAGAAAGCTGGTTTTGCAAATTGTTGGCCATTCAGCGAGGTCAACAGTTCTCTATTTATCATGGATAGCAGCATTCTATCCCCTTAGGCAGCTATCAACTGTGCTCTCTCTACAGGGTACTCCAAATTCGATTGGGGAAACTCTAGATGAGACAGATTCTCCAAATAATTCGAGCCCACCATACCAACTGATAGCCAAATACTTCTGCAAGTGGATGAATTTGCAAATCTACTGCCAAAAGAAAAAAAAATTCAAGTTAGTGAAAATCTAATTTGAATTTACGCAGATAAATTAGTCTAAGTTCTTTCACATAAAGGTTAAAGACTTTGACTATGTAAACTTTACGCTTATTAAGTTGATAAAAAAATTTAAAGTGTAAAAGGTCTTTGTTTTACAAAAAAGTCTTTCACTTGTGAAATTTTACGCTGGCACATGTTGATGTGAGCGTATTATGAATTTTACGCTGGCATGTGTTGACATGAGCATTCTAAATTTTATGCTAGCACATATTGATGTGAGCGTATTATGAATTTTACGCTGGCATGTATTGACATGAGCGTATTCTAAATTTTACGCTAGCACATGTTGATGTGATCGTATTATGAATTTTACGCTGGCATGTGTTGACATGAGCGTATTTTAGATTTTATGCTGGCACATGTTGATGTGAGCGTATTGTGAATTTTACGCTGGCATGTGTAGACATGAGCGTATTTTAGATTTTACGCTGGCACATATAGACGTGGGCGTATTTTCTTAATTTTACGCTGACACGCATAAACGTGGGCGTATGTTCTTAACTTTACGCTGACACGTATAACGTTGGCGTATTTTGTTATTTCAGTTTCTATGCTGACACGTATGACGTGGGCGTAAAATTTGAAGGTTCGAATTTTCTTCTTCTTCTCCGGTGAACTTGTAGCCGAGATAAAGTAGGGTTTTACCCTTCATTGTTGGAGCCACGGGGGGTCGCTCGGTTGAGGCGTCGTTGATGATGGGACAGGGGTTTTCGTGCGGTCGGCCGATGATGAGTCAACGACGGGCTTCTTGCCCTTGCTGCCGGCGAGCCATCGGATTGAA
Source organism: Iris pallida (assembly GCA_029216955.1). Taxonomy (NCBI): domain Eukaryota; kingdom Viridiplantae; phylum Streptophyta; class Magnoliopsida; order Asparagales; family Iridaceae; genus Iris; species Iris pallida. The sequence continues at coordinate 7,904,642 of JANAVB010023800.1, forward strand.
AGCAAGAGAATGAAAGAGTCAGAGGAGGAAGAAATATCAAGATTATAGAAGACAAGTAAAGTTTTATTCTCTTCAAAGAACTCTATTTATTGTAACACCCAGTTTTCCAGATGAGGGTATTTTTGAAATTTTGTAATTATAATTATTATTCATTGATATTTATTTCACATTATGATTTTTGGTGTTTTTTAATTATTTTTAAACTATTTAAAACTGGTTTAAGTAATGACTTATGATTTTGATGTGCTGCTAGTGAAACCTGAGAGACTGCATGACCTAGAGCCTAACCATGTCATTAGGATAATTTATTTATTATTTTTAGCCTAGGAGTATTTGGTCATTTTGACTTATTTGAATTATTTGATGATTTATGGAATTGGTGAATTCTAGATTGACTTGACTTGTTGAGACCTAGTGAGCTAGTCTAGAAGCTAACCCTAGCCATGGTGACCCTAGTCTAACTTAGGTTAACCTACTTTTAGTCATTAGAAACTAATTTTAGAATGGGGGGATTTGGTTTAGTGCATTTAAGTCATGATTTATGGTTTCATGAAATGACTTATGGCTAAATGGTTTATTTGATCATGACTTAGCCCATAGCCCATAACTAGAAGCCCTAATCCTAACCAAACCCAAAATGACCATCCATAGGGATCCCCACCCTATATAAACACTTATTCTCTAGGGCTTGCCTCCTTCTTTCATTCATTTCAACATTGGAAAAAGAAAGGTATTGTCCCTCTTCCAAAAATCCCCATAAATCCATTTTAATTCCTTTTTAATCCTAGTTTCTTGCATTAGAATCTAATTTCCTCCTATATTCTGAATGTGGAATTTAATCCCAGCTTTGGGACAATTTGGAGCTTTTGGCATCAAGAGGAAGAATCCCCCATTTGAAACTTTTCCAAGCTTTTTGCACATATAGGTAAAACCCTCTAAATTGATTTAAATTTCAGTTTTCTTTGCATGTAGGGCTAGATCTAGGAGTCCTATAGGTGTCCCCAAAATTTGGGTGGTTTTTGTGTTCGTTTGGTGTCCGTGTCAGACACGTGTCGTAGTGTTGCCTAGGTGTTTGATGAAATGCCTAAGAGGGATTTTTCTTCTATTTTCCTAAATCTTTTTGAATGAATTCCTAGATTTATAAAAAAAAAATATGTGCACTTCACATTCGTGTCCTTCTGAATATATTTCTGGACACATTCGTGTCCATATTTGAACACACATGTGTGCACGAGGACACCGTGCAGTGCCCTGCTGCTTGGGTGCCACTACGGACACGACACGGGCTCTTGTGAGCTGAAATTTGGTGGACACGATGGGCTACTATCTGACACAGCACACACAAAATTTCAGAGGATTTTATTGGGTGGTTCGAGAGAATTTCAACCCGCACTGATTTCGACACTGCACTACACACGGGCGAGACACGTTCTGATACGTGTCTCGTGCTTAGGACACGCGTGTTGTGGACACGTTGTAGACACCTAGACATATTCCCCTATCCATGGCGAACCTAGGGACACATCCACGTGGCACGAAGTGACACGAGTCGTGTCCATGAGTCGACTGCATCGCAGCACGATGCAGTCTGTGCACGCATGTGTCTGTGCGTGTTTCATGACTTAGACATGCCGTGTCCAGTCATGGAGACACATGGGACTCGTGCGGACCTTGAACACGTGTACGACTCTGTACTAAACTATTTTGTATGTATTTTATTGTATTTTCGAAATTGGTATTGAGGATTCATATTCTCTGATACTCGGTTTACTGAGTGCATATTTTTTCAAATCCTAATTCATTCTAATTCCTTTAAAATGTAAATTTATATGTATATATGTATGTTGATGTATCTGTGATATTGAATTACATGTCTGTTGCACTGTGGTATGGTTTATCTGGAGTTTTAGTTGTTTTTGAAATTTGAATTTAGTTTGTGGTGATAGGTTCTGAATTTGGTTCAGTCCAGTACAATTCTCAGAGTTTTGTGAATTCAATTAAATATTAATTGTGATAATTTAATGTCTACATGTATGAACATAAGTGAGAATTAAGTCTACATCACTGAATTCATAAGAGATGCATTGGGTTCAATTTTGGATTCGATTTTAAGTTCAATGTACACTGAAACAGGGATAACCTGAGAATATATCATTTCCCTTGTTGTCACGCAAATGTGTTTTAGCTAAGTCCTACACACACAGGTTCCTCTACATACCACTCACCATTGTCACTTGGCACACTTGAATGACATGCTGAGCACACACATAGCTCTCTGCACACACATGACACTGAGTTGTGCACATGTTGACTGAAGCCCCTAACCTTCACACTGTTTAGCTAAAGCCTGAGATTAGAAATTTGTTGTGAATGCTAGTTTTAAACATTAAAACTGGATTTGTTGAGTACGGGATTTGATCCCCATACTATTTTCTTGAGGGAGGGATGTTAGTGTTATGATGGTGTTATCCCCAAGTTATTTTACATTGGTTTGGGTTCTTCTAATGTTTGAGTTTACTGAAATTATGCAGTGGCAGTTTCTATTTGTGTCAGTCCAAGTTATGTCTTGGATAGTTCCTATTCTCCTTATGTTCTATCTCTATTAACTGAACCTTCCCTGTTTTAGATTCAATTAGCCACTGCACAATATCCTGAATCATGTAATGTTATGATTGCAGTCCTAAATTCCTGGGTTATTCAGTCATGCTAACAGCCCCACTATTTACTTGGGTTTAATCCTTGATGAGGGTTGAGCTTGGTGTTCAGTCTTCACTGGACAATGGAGTTTCAGACCCCCTCTTTCCATACTGTCCTGTCCATTTATTGCGTAACTGTCTTGTGTACTGAGTTGGGAAGCACAATTTTAAACTATTGGAAATTCTGAGATTAAACTGAAAACCTGAGATTCCATCATGTGAACCTACATTGCTTAGCCATTAACTGTAAACATGTGGACCCTATTTACCTGGACAACTAACGCAGGGCTAACCCTTTTATTGAACACATGGTATCACATAATTACACACACACACACAAGCTGAACCCTAAAAACTGAACTCCACATCACTTTGTTCACCTACACACCCTTTACTGTGCTCTACACAGGTTCAAACCTGAGACTAAATGGCATCAGCCATGTTCAGTCCACTTTGGCATTGCCTGTATCAATCCTATTTTGGATTGAATCAAGCAATGTGCACATGACAGGACCCACAGGCTGATTTCGAGCTTTGTTTTATGAGTTATGTTTGGTGTTGGTTTCACATGATTCTGGAAACTAATACCACCACACACATTGTTCCCTACTTGCATGTCCACCCTCTACACTCATCCTCATATCACATACTCACATGTATTAGAGGCACACACTCATTTATACAATAGCCACTGTCATTTGATTCATATCTCTAAACACATGATACACACTAACATATCAAAACCTGTCACTAGACACACACACCCCCACATGCCATATATCATCTCTATACCTATATGTAATTTATATGTATGCATGTGTATGCAAGGTAGATAATGAATGAATGAATGTATGCATCTATGTGTATATATATATGAGGTTATATACATTGTTTGATATATAGGTTAGTTACCTTACATATATATATACACCATATAAAAAATATATATATATACACCTATGTATTTATGTCAAGTGATTTGGTAGCTTAGTAATCATTAGCTTATGGGCTTATGTGTAGCCTATAGAGGACCTAGAAATTGACCAAGTTTAACCAATTGACCCTTACTAGCCTAAGTTTGACCAATATTGACTTATTGACTTAGTTAACTAGGTAGTTGATCATAGAGAGTTGACTTTGACCTAGATTGGCCTAGAAATCATGTAGATTGCATCATAGACTCCATTTATCTTATTTTAAACATATTATAACCTGTACTGCTCTATTTAGGACATTGTGACTCTGGTGCAGACATCTGACATTATACTACTCTTTTCAGAGTATCAGACGAGTATATTCTCTGATAGTTCTCTCATTTACTTGTTAATTACTGTACTTCAGTTCTAGTTACTTGTATGCGATTCTCTGTTACAATACGTGTGGATATTTCTGGATTCATGTATAGACATATTTATTATTTTTTGTATACGACTTTATTTTTGGCCTCTATTACTGGTATCATCATTTCCGGCTTCTATTACTGGAATCACCTGCTGGAATCATTACTGGAATCATTTACTGGTATCTTCATATTATTGGCTGGACTCATCTTGAATCATTGTGTCGTAATTTGGATTCACTTGCTGGGAGGGAAAATACTAGAGTACATGTAGACATACCCCATTTCTGGAATCACCCTTTTGCTGGAATCATACTGGAATGATAGCCATCTCACACCCGCCAGGTGTGTGATGTGCCGGATTACCTATAGCCGTTTATGTCGATCTCGGTATTTTAAAACACATTGCTGGAGTATAGGCTGGACTCACCCTGGAATCATTGATCACTATAACTGGAATCGTCCCTTACAGGATTCATCTTGTATGAGATTCATCATGTACTGGACTTACATTGGAGTTACACTGGTCTACATTGTTGTCTGGACTTTATATCATATTACCCTGGTTCAGCTAGTTCTATTTTACAGTCTTATTGCTATATTCTTCTCTTGTTGTTATTTTCTTTCCTTGCACTTTATCTGTCTTTCTTACCATCATCTGAATATAAATTGCCATTTTCATCAATATAACTGTTATAACTGCTTTATAGTTTTCTGTCATTTACTTGGGTTTTCTAGATGAGATGTGCTCGTTCCTGTCCTGACTGAACCTGTTGAAAATTTATAGATGTTTGCCCTGAGGACACATGCCCTAATTTACAGACCAGGAGATGGGTTAGCTACTTTGGCCCCGACACTCAGGAGTGATCGGAGTTTATCTAGTTTGTCTTGTTTTAGTTTTCATGTTTAGAACTGGAGTTGTATATAGAGATTTGAGACTTGAGATGTATTTGAATTTTTGAGTTTGTTGTTATTATATCAGTAGTTTTGTTGTCTTCAATTTCTTAGTTATATTTCGGTGTTATCTTATCGTGCTTAGACTGTGATTGAGTTACACCATATCTTATACTTGTCCTCCGTTCGGTTGATCTTGATGAGTACATTATATACTGCATGAGTAGATGGTTAGTTAGAGACTTAGAACACGTTCTACCGCCGACACTGCAGCATAGGCTGGGCACTGTTATGTACTCGTACCCTCACAGTGATACGGATCGTGACACTTTTTAGTGGTGGCCCATGCAGGTTGAGAGTCGCATTAGTGCGATATCGTGGTAGTACGACGACTTAGTTGTACTGCTGCGAGCCTACGATAGGACTGAGAGATAGGCTTTACCGGAGAGGCACTCAATCACAGTTAGGAAAATTTTGCTTTAAATCATGCCATCTATATATCGTACTGATTTGCCTTCTTTGAAATAACTATCCTCCTTTGATATATCGATTCCTGCTCACTATTGACTTCCTTGTTCGATCTGACTTCAGGATGGTGGAGACACGATCACATCGCTCTGGTGCAGCAGTTATTGTAGAGGGGACTGCCACCTCTCAGCCAGATCAGCAGGGTCAGGAGGCTGCAGCTCCTGCCACCTCTGCCCATATTGAGACTTCAGCAGCAGCAGCAAGGGGTATGCTTCACCAGCTCGAGGGCAGGACCCAGTCATCCTAGAGATGCAGTTCCAGTAGCCGCCGCATACAGGACACGTAGATGCGGCATAGATGTTTGCTTACATCCAGCAGTTTATGGACCGGCAGCAGGCCCGACAGGACAGGAGCATGGAGTTGGCCCTTACGACGGTCGCAGCTCGACCAGTGATCCAGCAACCGAGGACACCGGGGATAGAGCAGTTCCAAAGATGAGCCCCAGAGACTTCCTGGGGACAGAAAGGATTTTATATGCTGACGAGTGGATCGAGCATATAGAGGAGATCTTTCGCCTGGCCGGATACCGGCAGATCTCCAGATAGAGGTAGCAGCTAGCCGGATGCGAGATCTTGCTCGCACCTGGTATCAGTCAGACCCCAGGATGGGGGTAGACAAACTTGGGAGGAGTTCTGGGGCTTCTTCAAGAAGAAGTTCTTTCCAGATTCAGCGCTCATAGCCTTGGAATCGCAGTTCGAGAGCTTAGTACAGGGAGCCTGTCAGTAGAGGAGTACGCTGGAGAGTTTGGCCGCCCTAGCAGATTCGTAGAGGGCTTGAGCGAGGCGGTGAAGGCCCAGAGGTTCCGGAAGGGTCTGGTCAAGGAAGTCAAGTCCTCGACTAAGGGCAACAGGGATGCCACTTTCGAAATTTTGATGGGTGCTTTATTGGCTGAGGATGATCTTGAGCTGAGGCTCAAGAGGGGACGGGACGCTCACGGTATCAGCAGCAGCGGAGGCCAGGCTAAGAGGCCTCATGTGCAGATTCAGCAGACACAGGCACCAGTGGGAGTTCAGCAGGTACGGCATCAGTACCGGGTCAGGACCCGAAGGCGATCAGTTGTTCCTACTGCAAGCAGCCGGGACACATCTGGGACAGCAGGAAGAGGTTGAAGGTTTGGTATTTCTGTAGGTCAGCTGTCCACCAGAAGATAGATTGCCCATTGCACCTCCTTTTGAGGGAGCTAGGCCACCTGTAGCTCAGCACCAGAGGGGTGGAGCTTTTGCGATGGCAGCCGAGAAGACTTCGCAGTTGATGGGTTAGCAGGTTTGACCTTCTTGTTCTTCCTCTCCACTTTCATGTGTTATTTCCCTTAGTACCTGTTAGGATATTTCTTGTGATTGCTAGATAGTGTAGCTACCCTGTTCGAGACTGTGGAATCACGACCAGTAGGATTGTGTTGCTTCGACTTTGATTGATGTTGGGGTTGACCTAGGCAAGGTGCGATCATCTTAATTTCGAGGACAAAATTTTTATAAGGTGGGTAGGATTGTAACACCCAGTTTTCTGATGAGGGTATTTTTGAAATTTTTTAATTATAATTATTATTCATTTATATTTATTTCATATTATAATTTTTGGTGATTTTAATTATTTTTAAACTATTTAAAAACTGGTTTAAGTCATGACTTGTGATTTTGATGTGCTGCTAGTAAAACCTGAGAGACTGCATGACCTAGAGCCTAACCATGTCATTAGGATGATTTAATTATTTTTAGCCTAGGAGTATTTGGTCATTTGACTTATTTGAATTATTTGATGATTTATGGAATTGGCAATTCTAGGTTGACTTGACTTGTTGAGACCAGTGAGCTAGCCTAGAAGCTAACCCTAGCCATGGTGACCCTAGTTAACTTAGGTTAACCTACTTTTAGTCATTAGAAACTAATTTTAGAATGAGGGATTTGGTTTAGTGCATTTAAGTCATGGTTTATGGTTTCATGAAATGACTTATGGCTAAATGGTTTATTTGATCATGACTTGGCCCATGGCCCATAATAGAAGCCCTAACCCTAACCAAACCCAAAATGACCAGCCATAGGGATCCCTACCCTATTAACACTTATTCTCTAGGGCTTGCCTCCTTCTTTCATTCATTTCAACATTGGAAAAAGAAAGGTATTGTCCCTCTTCCAAAAATCTCCATAAATCCATTTTAATTCCTTTTTAATCCTAGTTTCTTGCATTAGAACCTAATTTCCTCCTGTTTTCTAAATGGAATTTAATCCCAGCTTTGGGACAATTTGGAGCTTTTGGCATCAAGAGGAAGAATCCCCCATTTGAAGCTTTTCCAAGCTTTTTGCACATATAGGTAAAACCCTCTAAATTGATTTAAATTTTAGTTTTCTTTGCATGTAGGGCTAGATCTATGAGTCCCCAAGGTGTCCCCAAATTTGGGTGGTTTTCGTGTTCGTTTGGTGTCCGTGTCGGACACGTGTCGTAGTGTTGCCTAGGTGTTTGATAAAATGCCTAGAGGGATTTTTTTTCTGTTTTTCCAAATCTTTTTGAATGAATTCTTAGATCTATATGTGCACTTGACATTCGTGTCCTTCTGAACAAATTTTGGACACGTTCGTGTCCATATTTGAACACACACGCGTGCACGAGGATACCGTGCAGTGCCCTGCTGCTCGGGTGCCACTACGGACACGACATGGGCTCTTGTGAGCTAAAATTTGGTGGACACGATGGGCTACTGTCTGACACAGCACACACAAAATTTCATAGGATTTCATTGGGTGGTTCGAGAGAATTTCAAACCGTACTGATTTGACACTGCACTGCACACGGGCGAGACACGTCTGATACGTGTCTCGTGCTCAGGACACGCGTGTCGTGGATACGTTGCAAACACCTAGACATGTTCCCCTATCCATGGCGAACCTAGGGACACATCTACGTGGCACGAAGTGACACGAGTCGTGTCCACGAGTTGACTGTATCGCAGCACGATGCAGTCTGTGCACGCATGTGTCTTGCGTGTTTCATGACTTGGACACGCCGTATCCAGTCATGGAGACACATGGGGACTCGTGTGACCTTGAACACGTGTACGACTCTGTACTAAACTTTTTGTATGTATTTTATTGCATTTTCGAAATTGGTATTGAGGATTCATATTCTCTGATACTCGGTTTACTGAGTGCATATTTTTTTCAAATCCTAATTCATTCTAATTCCTTTAAAATGTAAATTTATATGTATATATGTATGTTGATGTAACTGTGATATTGAATTACATGTCTGTTGCACTGTGGTATGGTTTATCTGGAGTTTTAGTTGTTTTTCAAATTTGAATTTAGTTTGTGGGGATAGGTTCTGAATTTGGTTCAGTCCAGTACAATTCTCAAGTTTTGTGAATTCAATTAAATGTTAATTGTGATAATTTAATGTCTACATGTATATACACACGTGAGAATTAAGTCTACATCTCTGAATTCATAAGAGATGCATTGGTTCAATTTTGGATTCGATTTTAAGTTCAATGTACACTGAAACAGGGATAACCTGAGAATAATATCATTTCCCTTGTTGTCACACAAATGTGTTTTAGCTAAGTCCTACACCATAGGTTCCTCTACATACCACTCACCATTGTCACTTGGCACACTTGAATCATATGCTGAGCACACACATGACAATGAGTTGTGCACATGTTTACTGAAGCCCCTAACCTTCACATTGTTTAGCTAAAGCCTGAGATTAGAAATTTGTTGTGAATGCTAGTTTTAAACATGGAAACTGGATTTGTTGAGTATGGGATTTGATCCCCATACTGTTTCTTGAGGGTGGGATGTTAGTGTGATGGTGTTATCCCAAGTTATTTTACATTGGTTTGGGTTCTTCTAATGTTTGAGTTTACTGAAATTATGCAGTGGCAGTTTCTATTTGTGTCAGTCCAAGTTATGTCTTGGATAGTTCCTATTCTCCTTATGTTCTATCTCTATTAACTGAACCTTCCTGTTTTAGATTCAATTAGCCACTGCACAATGTCCTGAATCATGTAATGTTATGGTTGTGCAGTCCTAAATTCTGGGTTGTTCAGTCATGCTAACAGCCCCACTATTTACTTGGGTTTAATCCTTGATGAGGGTTGAGCTTGGTGTTCAATCTTCACTGGACAATGGAGTTTCAGACCCCCTCTTTCCATACTGTCCTATCCATTTATTGCTTAAATGTCTTGTGTACTGTTGGGAAGCACACTTTTGAACTGTTGAAAATTCTGAGATTAAACTGAAAACCTGAGATTCCATCATGTGAACCTACATTGCTTAGCCATTAACTGTAAACATGTGGACCCTATTTACTTGGACAACTGACACAGGGCTAACCCTTTTATTGAACACATGGTATCACATGTATACACACACACACAAGTTGAACCCTGAAAACTGAACTCCACATCACTTTGTTCACCCACACACCCTTTACTGTGCTCTACACAGGTTCAAACCTGAGACTGAATGGCATCAGCCATGTTCAGTCTACTTTGGCATTGCCTGTATCAATCCTATTTTGGATTGAATCAAGCAATGTGCACATGACAGGACCCACATGCTAATTTCGAGCTTTGTTTATTTGAGTTATGTTTGGTGTTGGTTTCACATGATTCTGGGAACTAATACCACACACACACATTGTTCCCTACTTGCATGTCCACCCTCTACACTCATCCTCATATCACATACTCACATGTATTAGAGGCACACACTTTATACAATAGCCACTGTCATTTGATTCATATCCCTAAACACATGATACACACTAACCTATCAAAACCTGTCACTAGACACATACACCCCCACATGCCATATATCATCTTTATACTATATGTAATTTATATGTATGCATGTGTATGCAAGGTAGATAATGAATGAATGAATGTATGCATCTATGTGTATATATATGAGGTTATATACATTGTTTGATATATAAGTTAGTTACCTTACATATATATATATACACCATATGTATTTATGTCAAGTGATTTGGTAGCTTAGTAATCATTAGCCTATGGGCTTATGTGTAGCCTATAGAGGACCTAGAAATTGACCAAGTTTAACCAATTGACCCTTACAAGCCTAAGTTTGACCAATATTGACATATTGACTTAGTTAACTAGGTAGTTAACCATAGAGAGTTGACTTTGACCTAGATTAGCCTAAAATCATGTAGATTGCATCATAGACTCTATTTATCTTATTTTAAACATATTATAACATGTATTGCTCTATTTAGGACATTGTGACTCTGGTGCAGACATCTGACATTACACTACTCTTTTTAGAGTTCAGGCGAGTACATTCTTGATAGTTCTTCATTTACTTGTCAATTACTATACTTCAGTTCTAGTTAGTTGTATGAGATTCTCTGTTACAACACGTGTGGATATTTTGGGATTCATGTATACGACACATATTTATTTTCTGGCCTCTATTACTGGTATCATCATTTCCGACTTCTGTTACTGGTATCACCTGCTGGAATCATTTACTGGAATCATTTACTGGTATCTTCATTATTGGCTGGACTCATCTTGAATCATTGTGTCGTAATTCTGGATTCACTTGCTGGGGGGGAAATACTAGAGTAAGACATGTAGACATACCCTATTTCTGGAATCACCCTTTTGCTGGAATCATACTGGAATGATAGCCATCTCACACCCGGCCAGGTGTGTGATGTGCCGGATTACCTATAGCCGTTTACATGTCGATCTCGGTATTTTAAAACACACTGCTAGAGTATAGGCTGGACTCACCCTGGAATTGTTGATCACTATAACTGGAATCGTCCCTTACTGGATTCATCTTGTATGAGATTCATCCTGTACTGGACTTACATTGGAGTTACACTGGTCTACATTTTGTCTGGACTTTATATCATATTACCCTCGTTCAGCTAGTTCTATTTTTACAGTCTTCATTGCTATGATTCTCTCTTGTTTAGTTATTTTCTTTCCTAGCACTTTATCTGTATTTCTTACCATCACCTGAATATAAACTGCCATTTTATGAATAAATGTCTATAACTGCTTTAGTTCTCTGTCATTTACTTGGGTTTTCTAGATGAGATGTGCTCGTTCCTGTCCTGACTGGACCAGTTGAAAATTTACAGATGTTTGCCCTGAGGACACATGCCCTACATGTTACAGACCAGGAGATGGGTTAGCTACCTTTGGCCCCGACACTCAGGAGTGATCGGGAGTTTAGCAAGTTTGTCTTGTTTTAGTTTTCATGTTTAGAACTGGAGTTGTATATAGAGATTTGAGACTTGAGATGTATTTGAGATTTTTGAGTTTGTTGTTATTATATCAGTAGTTTTGTTGTCTTCAATTTCTTAGTTATATTTCGGTATTATCTTATTGTGCTTAGACTGTGATTGAGTTACACCATATCTTATACTTGTCCTCCGTTCGGAATTGATCTTGATGAGTACATTATATACTGCATGAGTTGATGGTTAGTTAGAGACTTAGAACAGCGTTCTACCGTCGACACTGTGGCGTAGGCTTGGCGCTGTTACGTACTCGTACCCTCACAGTGGGTGCGGGTCGTGACATTTATAGAGAATTTTTTGTATCGGTTCAAATTCTCAACTTTTATGCTGACTGTTGGATATCCCAACTTTTACGCGGATGACCGTTGGATATCCCGAATTCTACGCTGACTGTAAAATCCTAAATTTTACGCTTCTGTTCAAAGTATTTCAAATTTTGAAAATAATTTGAAAACTTTGAAGGGGGTCTTGTAGGAATGTAAAAAGCACTTCAAAGACCAAGTCAAAGAAGTTGAGAACTTTACGCTTGTATTCTCTACTCAAGCAATTCTCTACGCTAGTTGTTCTCTACACTAGCTACTCTCTATGCGAGCTATTTTACGTGAGAGTTGTACCAACTTTACGCCGGGGAGACTGTCAGGCCGTATTTAATGCAAGTGATTCGATCTGACACAATGATTTTCTGATAGCAGGATTACACAGAAGTCGAGGAAATCTTTTCCACCAAACCCAATACTCGTCGTATAGTGTGCCAATGGGGCTACTTTACGTTCAATAAAACTGCTTCTTTTACGCACAATAGTTGTTCGAGCTTTTACGCTCAAGGTTATTGTGGGCGTAAAGTTTATTTGAGCTACTTTTTACCAGGCTATTTTTGTAGCACTTTACGCAGGAAGTTTTTTTGGGCTATTTTACGCCAGTTCGCCACTTTACGCTAGGAGCATATTTTGGGTCATTTTTACGCTCGACCTTTCCTGGCTACTTGAGAACGTGGTTGCTTACGTGGCTTTCGTGCCACACTTATCGAGGAACGTGTATACGTGCTCTCCCATTTTGTTGAAGTAGTGGGACATGTGTCACCATGCATAAAGATCAAAACTTTATATGGGACACGTGTAAATGTGCGTAGAGGATGATTTACATCGTGGGTGACAGTTACTAGCGTAGAGACCCATTTTTGTTTCTTTTTACGCACAAAGGGTTAAGTCTATAAATAGACTTATTTTCAACACAGACAACATCAAGAGATCAACAGAGAGACATGGGAGGAGATTCTGAGAAAACTCATACTTCCAGAGTGATATTCCCAGAAGCATTTCTTCAACTTTTTTCAAGAACGGGGTGAAGCAAAGCAAGAAAGCATTCGACTGTGCCATCAGTGCCGTTGTTCAATACCTTTTCGGTGACTTAGTTCTTCCGATTGTTCGTCTTCTTCAAGCAGTTATCTTCATCATCATCGTATGGTCCAAGGAACAAAGTGATCGCTTTTAGATCAGACTTCCATAGCAATACTTTCCAGAACAATTTGTACTTCTTGTACTTTTTCTAGTTTTCCTACAAAAGCCAATTTTAGGCATTTTGTAAGTGAAACAACCTCCAGTACCAAGAAGAGAGACTAGATATAAACATCTATAGTTTTACGATAGAGATGTTACAAAACCAAATTGTTTAGGATTAATTATTACTTGAGTTATTAGAAGACACCGTAGTGACCTAGTGTATCCTTCGAACTATTCCTAATTATACTAGTACGATTCTTCATTAGTGAACCCTATTTTAATTTCGAGGATAAAATTCTTTTAAGGGGGTAGAATGTAACACCCCTAAATTTTTAGAATTATTTTTTTGTTATTTTTTATTATTTATTTGACTTAAATTGGGATTTTAGAATTTATAATTATTTTTAATTAAATAGTATTTATTATATATGACCTTAGCCATGTTTAAGATTTGAAGTACAAGATGACTAGAAATTGTGGCACGAAAAGTGTATTCGTGTGCCTTGACTAGTTTTAGCCATGCTAGGAGAAGCCTAGCCGTAGTAGTGTCCCAACTAAGAAAACCAGTCAAAGTTGTGACTTAACCCCTATATATGATTTAATTATTTATTATTAAGATTATTGACTTTTTGGAGATCCGGTTGTACCTATTTAGCCCAAACTTAACCAGAACCCAACCTAAGCCCATGTAGGCAATTAGTGCATCCAATGATGCCATGTAGATTTTTTGTGTGAACAAATATCTTGTAAATATTTCTAGAAATGATAATATTTTCTAAATAATTGTTATAAGTATAATATAAGGTATTATTAATATTATATTGTATTTTAGAATATTGTACGATTTCATTTGTAGACCAGCTAAAATAGAGGAATAATGTGTCACCTAATACTCTACCCCTTATTAGTTTATTTTAGTATCTATTTATGATAATTATTAGCATTATTATTGTTATTAAATAATACTGATTAGTTATTTGCTAAATCCTTGACAAATCTATTTAGTATTATATATATATATATATTATATATATATATATATATATATATATATATAATATATATATAACAGTACTGTTCCCGCAGGAACGGTACTTGTTGTGGTCGATTTGTAAAGGAATTAAGGAAGCCACAACAAAGATTTTGATGAAATCTTCATCAAATCTTGCCAGATTTCTTTCTATCAAATTTAAATTTCGATTCTCTATTAGAAAAACCAAAACCCAGTTTAAATCAAAAATTAGATTCGATTAGAAATTGAATCAAAAACTCTATATATATATATATTAGAGAAAAAAATATATATATTAGAGAAAACCTATCAGGTTTCTTGAGGAAAACTACGAAAATTTCTACAAAACTCTGACCCTTCGAGTGCAAAACCCCCTCAGACCTCTGCGCACTCAACCCACCGCCGTCCACGCCTGCACGACCGCCCAGATCGCCGGAGCTGGCCGTCATGCACGCGTAAAGGCAGTAGCAACTACAGCTGGTACAGCAACAGTAGGCAGCAGGTATACCACTTCGCCATCATCCTTCTTCTCAAATATTCAACCAATTTTGAATCGTTAAAGTGCTACGCATATTCCACATGACAAACTAGAAGATCCCTCAATTAGTTTAGGTTAATCAGGATCTGGTTCGACATAAAATCGAATCGAAAATCAAGAAAACCCATGAAACCTATGTTCTGTATTAACAGTTTTTACCCCATATTAGAAGGCAAATATCTGCCAATCAAAATGATTTTTTGAAATCTAATTGAACAAACTTGAAGAAAATATATAGAACTTCATGACCTAATTTGTAGTTTCAAATTTTACCAAATGTGTGCAGAGAAAATAGTTTTCAAAATCGAAAAAAATCTATGTAAAAATGGTTTAAAATTTTAAAAACTCACCGATATGGGGTCTGTTCTGTCAAACTAGGCGATGTGGTCATAACACGTGAGCATCATAAGACATATATGGATGTTGCGGACGTGTTGGCTTTGACGGAACTCGATTTTGTTGTGTGTGCGTGACAAAATCGAGCCATATCGATCGAGATATTTCGTATCGGCCTCTTTGCAAACTAGCCTATAACTTTGTGCATGTTTATCATCTCGAAATGAAACTTATGCCAACAGGATCGTGTCATTTTTCTGGTCCTGTATGCCATGTTTGGTCTAATTTTGAGAAGGTCGACCGGAACGCTACTTTGGTGGGCCCGCGACCCGATCCAACGGACGAGTTTGTGCACGGCCCAGCAGAATCCAACTTTGGACATATGGTTGGATTTCTCTCATTAAAACGGACCTGTAGACATGTCATTTGATGACTTTAGAGACCATAGACTCTGGCACATTTTTCGGTGCTAAGCAGGTCCAACGGCGGACATTGTTTTGATCCGAAATTATCGTTTTGCCCCTGTGTCCAGAATTGGACTTATGGGTAGTCTATCCTAGATATTTTGCTTATTTTGGGAATGTTGGCAATATCTGTTTCAGCATCCAGAGGCGTTTGCGGTAGTTCAGGTTTCGAGACTTTTTGATTTGACGAGTTGTTTGTAGGACTTTTTGCTACCACCAGGCAAATACACATTGCCAAACTTATAGTATTACATGCTTTTCTATATTATTCTTTCTTACTTGGTTACATATTCCTCTTGCGTCTTGTTATGATTATTTTTTAGTTTTTATGTGCACGTAGATTGTTGCTCATTTTCCATATTGTCTGTTTTCTTTCTTATGTTGTTCATGTCTAGTGATAGTACTGCTATGCCTATGCCATGTTCCCCTGACCTGCTTGACCTGTACTTGACTTGGACATGACTAGATAGACTTGACTTCTTAATACCTTAGGCGAGAGTGTTTTATTAGCCGTGGCTATACCTCTATTGTTAGTGCCTCACCGGGCTACGGTACGGAACCTGTTATTAGTGTCTCACCGGGATGCGATTTTATCACATGCACCTATAGCAATGATTAATATATTCTCAACATGTCACAATCTATATAGTTCTCCCATGTGTTACTCTTTCTTGTACATGTTATTTCAGTCTTTTCTTGCATGTTATTTAATGTACAATAGGCATGTATTATGTGTCTTGCTAGTCTCCTGAGGACCTGGTGATCTTTTTAGATATTAGATGAAGTTATGACAAGTTGACGGAGGATGGTTGCTATGCCAAGTCTGCAAGTATATTTAGTTGATTTTTATCTTTCTCTTTCGTATTTTAGATTTTGTCTTATATTTGATTCTCGCTGTTATAT
>JANAVB010023800.1:7926126-8055117 GCA_029216955.1 Iris pallida
ATACAAACACTTGGTGTGCATATCCCCGTATAGCACTATTCTACGATACGCTTGTGATAGGCCCAAAATACCTATATCAAACCTTGTCCGAATTCTACCAAATCACATGAGCAAGTCTAATATATATGTATGAACCTAATTAAAGTGTATTAAGGCTAGCGTCAAGTGTCATGTGCAATTGGACATGTATACCACAAGACCAGAGAGAATACTCCCCAAAATGACTATGTGTCCAACTGTATCATGATTCGGCCTACTTGTTTCCAATTGTGGACACGGATCTAGACACACACAAGCAAATCTAGTCCAATTATATCTATATATCAAATGACAAACACTTGGTGCACCAATCTCAAAATTTGCCCAAAATTAGCAAAAACTCTAAATAAATTTTACATGGAGAGTCATTAGAGTCTAATCGTTCCTCCTATTGGAAGTCCTAGTCCATGTGTGAATTCCTAAGGGTCAAATAGGATAATTAGAGAGGACAATGAGATGTATACCTATTGGGAGATGGATTCCCAATAAAAAGCCAAATAGACACGATTCAGACACGAAGCTCCTAGCAAATTGACTCCTCTTCTAGTGCTTCTAGTCTCCAAACTCTTAGGCTCCTTCAAGTGAGGATGAGAGTGATGGATGAGAATTTGAGTAAAATTTGAGAGGAATTGGTGGAGGGATTGTTCAAATTGGAGAAGAACACCAAATAGAGGTAAATTGGCACTAATGAATGAAATGAGAGAATGAGAGCCTTCTCTCTAAGTTGCCAGCCATATAGGTGTGAACCCCCCAAAATTTCAATTATTATTATTTTTTATATTTTAATATTATTATATAGTATTAGAATATAGAAATACCCATATTTACAATTATGTATAAAATATTGCTATATTTGTTAGTAGTATTAGAATTAAAATATACGTATATATACTGTACATCGAACTCGAACTATTACTGCCAATGATACTATTATTAGTGTGTTGCTAACATTAGGAAATTATGTTAGGACTGTGTATATTCGGATACACATTGTAGAATATAAATAAACGGATAACCCGTGCAATAATGGCACGGACACGAATTCGACCTTCTCAACGTAGGCGTGCAGGCATCGGGCCAGCGCCAGGGAGTTCCGGACAGAAATGCGGCCTTCGAACCTGACCTTCTCGACGTAGGCGTACAAGCACCGGCCAGCGCCAGGGACCCGAGCCCGACGGAGGCAGACACGGCAAAGACCACAGTGGCGGCATTCGGAACGGCGTGGGGCCTCATGGAGGCAAAGACGCGTAGGGCCGTCGCGGGGCATCCAAGGGCGGCGAGGCTCGAGAAGGCGGCGGTCCAGGAGACGACGTCCCTGTGCATCATTCCGTTGAACACCCGCAGGGCTGGTCGACGGAGCCGCATCGGGAGTAGGCGGTGAGCAGGACGGTCTGCACGAAGGGGTCGGGCCAGAATCCGAGAAGGAGGGCGTGTGCATGGAGCGACCTGGTGGCAGCGACGGCAATGGTGGTGTTGAGCAAGGAAGAGAAGGTGTGGGTGTCGAGGGGACGCGGCGGTGGAGCATTTGGGAGTAGATGGAGAGTGGGTCGGCAAAGATGGCGATGGCGGTGTTGAAGAGAAGGGGTTGGGATTGGTCATGGCGGAGAAGAGGGAGGCGGCGAAGGAAGGGTCAACATCGGCGACGCGGTGGAGGAGGCTGCTTACGACGAAAGGGTTACGGAAGAGGCCGACGACGACGGCTGGGAGGATGGAGCGGAGGCGACGGAGGGAGGCGGTGCAAGAGGAGCTGGAGGCGGGGTGCGTTGGAACAACCGGTTGCTCCGCACCCAACATGGGACCTCCTCCTCCTTATAGAGAGGGGCAATTTAGTCCTTTCATCATCGTTGAACCAAAGCACATGGGTCGGACCCAAAACCTACTATGCTTTATATTATAGATTCGTAGTCTTTATGATTTAAACCCAACTCATACTATTCCTTCCTAAATAATAAACCAAGCCCCCAACCCTACCCTACGAATTACCCCATCAAATCCCACGGCCCAGCAATGAGCCCAATAATTATGTTATAAGCCGTGGCGTGTGTATATATTAACTCTTTTTTCTCTCAAAATACTGCAGCCCACTAACACCCCGGCCCAATCCTAGAAGTATTGGGTTAATAGACTTGGTAATACCCAACCCGCAATGGAGTACCCGACCCGTTCTCTTTTGAAACACTGGATAGAAAAGTGCTTCTTCTCCCTGGTCGGCTCTCTGCGCGAGGATGCTGTCACCTGCGCGTCCTCTCTGCCATACTTGCAGGAGCACAGGCACGCGAATGACTCGCCTCCAGCTCCTCCTTCTCTACTCCTCTATATAAATGACATGTTCTCCTCCCCCAGACTCACAAAAACCCTAGCTGGCCTGTTGTAGGCTCTCCACCGCGGGAAGGACGAGAAACGTTAGGCGGAGGAGTAGACTCGCCGTAGAAATTGAAGCCCAGAGGCGAACACACCTCCGGTTGTTTCGTTTCCCGGTAGTGCACGCGGCCTCGACGTCTCTTGTTGGCCGACGATCGGGCTGTAGGTCCTCCTCGAGTCAGTCGAGCACTGTTGGGGTTTTTGGCCTTTTCTTTAGAAACTTTAATCCCACATCAGATAGGCCAAAGAAGTTGTATCTCTATATATTAGCTATGCTAGTTTAAAGATGCACATGTGGTGTGGAGGTGCACATGGGTGTATCATGTGGGGTTATTTTCTAATGGAAAAAAGGCTAAATCAACAATTAAAAGCATTAATACTTTTTGCTCTTGGGAAATTTATTTCCATGAGAGCTAAGCCCCGTAGGGGCTTAGCGACTCGGACTCGGACTCGGACTCGGGCTCATGGGCTCATGAGGCGTAATGTGGCATTTTGTTGGCGCACTTAGCACGTCAGCATTGTCGCTAGGCGCATAGTGCGCTTTAGTTGCGCTCGTTGCACGAGCCACTTGTGCGGCCAAGTTGCGTCCTACGTTGTGCTGCACAGGTTGTACGGCCTAGGTTGTGCTACCAGGGTGTGCGCCAGGTTGCGCGTAGGTTGCGCCAGGTTGCACCAGGCTGCGTACAGGTTGCGCACAGGTTGTGCACAAGTTGCGCCAGGTTGCGCACAGATTGCGCCAGGTTGTGCAGGTTGCACACAGGTTGCGCCAGGTTGCACAAGTGGCACAATATGCACGTTGTGCGTGTGGTGCAAGGTGTACAAGGCGCGCAAGACGTGTGGCACAGTGTGGCACAAGTATCTCTGTGCAGAAGGTGGAAGGCGTGCGGGTTGCCCCAGTGGCACAACTTGCTTCAGATCGTGCCTATGCATGATCTGAGCGGTTACTGTATGTTCGGAGTGGTTATTACCGTGTCCCGAATGTTGTGCTAACCGGGCAGTTGTTCTCGGGGCAAATATACAATACAAAACCTATTCAGAGAGTCAAGAAAGTTTACAAGTGTTTTTTAACACAAGTAAACAGAGTCTATGAGAGAGAAGAGAAGCTTTGCACCAGTGTTGCTTTTGCACGGGAGTCCATGTACGATCCGAGGAGTCAGAAGAGCAGAAGTGTTCCAAAGTTCTCCGACGAACTTGCTGGTTCCTGGAAGCTATTCGTGTGGGGCGAATATAGCTTTGAGCAACGGTGATCATTCACCCCCGCAGGCCATCTTCCATCTTTCGCTTGTCATCTTCTTTGTTGTTGTGCTTACAAAATCTTCTTAGATTCTCGTACATCATATTCTACTGTGGATTACGAAATCTTTTTAGATTCTTGTAATATAATAATGAGATCTTCTTAGATCTTCGTTATACTTGCGCAACCTTCCTAGAAGTGTTGTGTTGGAACATTGTTCTTTCAATTGTTTCAAATTCACAGTTTTCTATCGAAAAAATTATGTTCCGGCACTAACAATCTCAAAGCTATATTGCTACGATGGAAAACTTTAATGCTTCACTCCTCAATACTGACTTTTGTAAGATAGAAAATTTTGATGGAGAGCATTATCAAGTCTAGAAGAGGAAGGTATATCTCATTCTTCAACTCAGAGACGTTGATCACGTGCTTCTTAAAGAGGAACCTACTGTTCCAGATATTGGGTCTGCTGCTGCAATCGCTGCAGCTACTAAACTTCAGGCCAAGTGGAGAAGGGAGAATAGCATTTGCAGGCTGCTTATCCTTAATGCTATGGAGGATTCCCTAGCAGAATCCTACAGTAAGAAGACAATTGCCAGAGACATATGGGAGTCTCTAGAGAAACTGTACGAAGAAGACAAAAAAAGTAGGAAGATATTTGTGGTTGAAAAATATCACAAATGGCTCTTTGAGGATGAGAAGTCCATATTGCCATAGGTAAAAGAATTTCTGAAGCTACGACAGAAGTTGGAAGACGAGGCGATGCCCCTCCCTGACAAGTTTGTTGTTGGAGGGATTGTCTCAAAGCTCCCCGCTGGGTGGAGTAAGTTCTATGCAAACATACATAGGAAGAAGCTTGAGATCAGCCTTGAAGATCCCTTACAGGAAATCTATGTTGAGGACCATATGCAGGCTCAACTCAAGGTGGACTCACTGTCCAAGTAATTGGCTAATGCCAATATGGTTCATGCCAAGGAACCAAGAGAAAAGTAAGCGGCTTTCCACAGCAAGAAGAAAGACTCTGACAATATGAAAGTCAAGGGAACTTCTTTCAAGCAAAAGAAGCCAAAGTCTCATATGCCTTACTTCAAGTGTGGCAAGAAGGGCCACATCAAAAGTGAATACAAAGCAAAGACCAAGCAATCAGAGCAAGGAGAGCCTAGAAAGGTATCTATGATCACTGACATTGTTGCTATGATTGTGCAGGTTGATGCAATAGGGACTGACTCTGACTGGTGGGTAGACACTGGAACCTCCTGCCATGTCTGCTCCAGTAAGAAGTAGTTCACCACCTACACACCTACTTCTGAAGTGGTTATGATGGCGAACCAGGCACAAGCTGAAGTGCTCGGGATCGGGACGGTGGTATTGAAGCTGACTTCGGGGAAGTCTCTGACGCTTCAAAGTGTGAAGCATGTACCTGCTATCGTAAAGAACCTGATCTCGAGAGGCCTACTCTGCAACCCAGGCCTCATGATGGACATCAATGCTGGCCAGAAGGTGATGTCTATTAAGGGAACATATTTTGGGAAAGCTTTTTATACCGAAGAGATGTTCAAAATTTAGCTTGTAAATCAGTCCAATGTAATTAATGTAATTAATGCAATCACTCCTTCTACTTATACTATTGAGTTGTGGCATAATAGGCTAGAACATGTTTATTGTAAACAAATAAACAGAATGTCTAGTCTAGGACTTATCTCCAAGTGTGGGGGTAAGGTAGAGAAATGTGAAGTTTGTGCTCAAACAAATATCACAAGAAAACCCTTTTCTCGAGTTAATCAAACTACAGATCTTCTGGAGTTGGTATACTCCGATATCTGTGACTTCAAACAGTTCTCTACAAAGGCCGGGAT
This sequence comes from Iris pallida, assembly GCA_029216955.1. Lineage (NCBI taxonomy): Eukaryota > Viridiplantae > Streptophyta > Magnoliopsida > Asparagales > Iridaceae > Iris > Iris pallida. The sequence continues at coordinate 7,931,617 of JANAVB010023800.1, forward strand.
GAAGTATTTCATAACCTTTATCGATGACTTCTCAAAGTATGCGTTCGTCTACTTGCTGAAGGCTAAAGAAGAAGCATTCAAAAAGTTTAAGGAGTTCAGATTCGAAGCTGAGCGGCAGACTGGACAGCAACTCAAAAGAATAAGAAGTGATCGCGGTGGGGAGTACAGATCTCATAAATTCGTATCGTTCTGCAAAGAACATGGATTTGTCAATGAGACTACGGCTCCGTACTCTCCTCAATCAAACGGAGTAGCAGAAAGGAAAAACAGAACGTTAACAGAAATGATTAACTCAATGTTGTTGACTGCGGGTCTTCCTAAGTGCTACTGGGGAGAAGCTGCATTGACGGCCACTTTTATTCTAAATAGTGTGCCTCATGCAATGTCAGACTTTACTCCTCATGAACTCTGGTTCAAGGTCAGACCTAACTTGAATGTCATTCGAGTGTGGGGGTGTCTGGCATATATCAAGCTTCCAGATCTGAAGATTCAGAAGCTTGGGACAAAGACTACTAAGACGATCTTCTTAGGGTATTCCAAGAAGAGTGATGCTCGAAGATTTTTTGATATTGAGTCAAATCATATCATTGAATCTTGCAATGCAGAATATTTTGAGGACAAATTTGTAAGGCACAAGAATATTGTTCTTGCAGATGTACCGGAGAACATTGAGGGTGCACAGGAAACTGAAGTCTTCAATGAAGATGCGGTCCAAGAAGATGTTGTTGTTGAAACAACGATTGAACCAGAACAAGCTGAGCCGTCAGCTAAGCGTATAAGGAGGCCGAAGGACTTCGGAAGTGACTTTGTCACATATCATGTGGAAGCTGATCCACTTACCTATGATGAGGCGATGAAGACCAGAGACGTAATTTTCTGGAAGGAGACGATTGACAATGAAATTGATTCTATCACCTCAAACAACACTTGGGTGTTGGTTGATCTTCCAGAAGAAGATGAAAGCAGACAGAACTATTGACTAGTTCAAGGCTAGGTTGGTAGCCAAGGAGTTTTCTCAAAAGTAGGGGATTGACTACTTTGATATGTATGCTCCAGTAGCCCGGATGACCACCATCAGAGTGTTGATCGCTCTTACAGCAATGCATAAGATGGTGATACATCAGATAGATGTAAAAATAGCTTTCCTAAATGGCGAGCTGACCGAAGAGATATAAATGCAACAGCCGGAGGGATTTGTCGTCAAGGGTCTTGAAGACAAAGTCTACAAGTTGGTAAAATCTTTGTGCGGTCTTAAACAGGCTCCCAAGATATGGCATAAGAAATTTGACAAAGTTATAAGGTCAAATGGCTATATGTTCAGCGAGACGGACAAGTGTGTTTACACGAAGTTCGATGATGGAAGAGGTGTGATCGTTTGTCTGTACATGGACGACATGCTTATCCTAGGTACGGATGTGAGCTGTGTCACAGAGACAAAGAAATTTATCTCGAGCAAGTTCAGTATGAAGGACTTGGGGGAAGCTGATGTGATCTTAGGGATCAAGATCATCCGGACAGACACTGGACTAGCGCTGTCACATTCTTATTATATTGAGAAAATGATCACTCATTATGGGTATCGGGATCTTTCAGGCATCGATACGCCGTACAGGTGTGATCTGAAGCTGAAGCCTAATTCAGGAGAAAGTGTCAGACAGCTGGAGTATACAAGCGTAATCGAGAGTTTGATGTATGCTACTACTGCCACAAGGCCTGATATAGCTTTCACCATAGGAATGCTGAGTCGTTTCACGAGCAACCCAGGTGTTGAACACTGGAAAGCTGTAAAACGGGTTATAAGATATCTCAAGAAGACTCAGACATATGTACTGTACTACAGCGAAGATCCATCGATAGTAGAAGGCTTCAGTGATGCCAGCTGGTGCTCAGAGGTGGAGAGCGAGAGGTCCACAGGTGGATTCATTTTCACAATGGGTGGAGCTGCTATATCGTAGAAGTCGAAGAAGCAGACTATTCTCTCGCGGTCATCCATGGAATCTGAGTTCTTTGTACTTGATGCCGCCGCCGAGGAAGCAGAATGGCTTCGGAAGCTCATGTATGATCTTCTAGTGGTTGGTCGCAAATACAGGTGATACCGATATACTGCAACAACCAGGCGACTGCGGCGGTAGCATCAAATGACCTCTTCTACGGAAAGAAGAGGACTGTGCGTTTGAAGCACAGGGCAGTACACGATCTTATCAATAGAGGTGTTATTGTAGTGATTGATGTTCGGAGTCAGGAAAATCTGGAGGATCCGTTCACCAAGGGCCTCAAGCGCCAGCTGGTCGATGACATCGCTTGTAAAATGTGCTAGAAGGCATTCTGATACTGTATTATTGTATTCCTACCATAAAGTTTTATGCTAATAGTTCAAAGAGAAATCTACTAGGCATCTAGCTTTTGGTTCAAGGGAGGACCACTAATCGAAAGAATATCAGGAACGGTGGATACATGTTCTATTGGGCATAGAGAGGTTACGGACCTATAACCACTATTGCCTACTATTGTTTTCTACGAAAAACGGATCATGTGGGAAGGATGGCTTAAATGCCTTAATGAGTTCACAGGCAGAGTGATTGCCTGGTATACTTTACAGGAAGCACGGTAGAACATCACTACAAGGAGTGAAACTCCATGCTACTGTGGGTTGAATCCACCATGAGGTTCCCAGGCATGGGGTAATGCCTCGGCTTTGCTAGCCAAGTCACAGCGGCGTAGCACCACAAATAGGTAGTTAGCCTAATGTTATATGTTAAAATAAAGAGGGGTGTAGTCAGCAATACAAAGAGGAGGAGTTCCTCATGTTACAGTGGCACGACACCACGATGAGGTACCCGATTAGGGATAAAGCCTCGGCCTTGCAAGCCATGTCGTTGCGGCGTAACACTACAAGGGAGCCTAAGGCTTCATGCTGGGTAGTTTGGCACTAGAAAGAGGCGATTACCTCATGCTACAGTAGTATGACACTACGATGAGGTTCCTGGTACGGGGTAAGGCCTCGGCTTTAAGCCATGTCATAGCGGCGTAGCACCGCAAGGGAAGCGCAAAGCGCTTCATGCCATGTCTATTTATAATGAACTCACCTATAGTGTATGGACAAAGAGATATCAGGCCGTCACTTGAGGGTAAACTTGTAGACACCCAAAATTATACATGTGTAGCCAGAAGCACATGTAACTACATTATGTGATTGGGAAGAATTTCAGCTATGATGCAGAATTCAAGGCTTAGTCCATTCTTGTATTATAGTCTGTTGTTTGACCCATGCGGGAAGATTCAAGTCGTCAACGACATCTCTCCTAATGCATGATGGATAGTTACTGTGGGGAACACTTATATCCATATATAGAGATATATGGAGGATTGTTGGGGTTTTTTCGCATTTTCTTTAGAAACTTTAGTCCCACATCGGATAGGCCAAAGAAGTTGTACCTCTATATATTAGCTATGCTAGTTTAGAGATGCACATGTGGTATGGAGGTGCACATGGGTGTACCATGTGGGGTTATTTTTATAATGGTAAAAAGGATAAATCAAAAATTAAAAGCATTAATGCTTTTTGCTCCTGGGAAATTTATTTCCATGGAAGCTAAGTCCCGTAGGGGCTTAGCGACTCGGACTCGGACTCGGACTTGGACTTGGACTCGGGCTCATGGGCTCATGAAGCGTAATGTAGCATTTTATTGGCACACTTTACACTTAGCACGTCAGCATCGTTGCTAGGCGCATAGTGCGCTTTAGTTGCGCTCGTTGCGCGGGCTACATGCGCGGCCAAGTTGCGTGCCACGTTGTGCTGCATAGGTTGTATAGCCTAGGATGCGCGACCAGGATACGCGCCAGGTTGCTCGCAGGTTGCGCCAGGCTGCATACAGGTTGCACACATATTGTGCACAGGTTGTGCCAGGTTGCGCACAGGTTGTGCCAGGTTGTGCAGGTTGCGCACGGGTTACACCAGGTTGAGCAAGTGGCACAATGTGCGCGTTGTGCGTGTGGCGCAAGGTGTGCAAGACGCACAAGGTGTGTGGCGTAGTATGGCGCAAGTGGCTTTGTGCACAAGGTGGAAGGCGGACGGGTTGCCCGAGTGGCACAACTTGTTTAAGATCGTGTCTATGCATGATCTGAGCGGTTACTGCACGTTCGAAGTGGTTATTACCACGTCCCGAATGTTGTGCTAACCGGGCAGTTGCTACTCGGGCCTATATAAGGTCTCCTCTCTCTCACAGGCAGATATACAATACCGAACATATTCAGAGAGTCACGAAAGTTTATAAGTATTTTTTAACACAAGTAAACAGAGTCTGTGAGAGAGAAGAGAAGCTTTGCACCAGTATTGCTTTTGTACGGGAGTTCGTGTACGATCCGAGGAGTCAGAAGAGCAGAGGTATTCCAAAGTTCTCCGACGAACTTGCTATTTCCTGGAAGCTATTCGTGTGGGGCGAATATAGCTTTGAGCAACGGTGTTCATTCACCCCAGCAGACCATCTTCCATTTTTTGCTTGTCATCTTCTTCATTGTTGTGATTACAAAATCTTCTTAGATTCTCGTATATTATATGCTGTTGTGGATTACAAAATCTTTTTAGATTCTCGTAATATAATAACGAGATATTCTTAGATCTTCGTTATACTTGCGCAACCTTTCTAGAAGTGTTGCGTTGGAATATTGTTCTTACAATTTTTTCAAATTCACAATTTTCCATCAAAAAATTTGTGCCCCGGCATTAACAAGCACCACTGTCCTGTCGCCGACGTATAGACAAGCGGTCCATCGGGTTCCTACGCCAGGCGAGCAACACCCTCTTCGCCTCTAGTATCAACCTTCTCTCCTTCTTCTTCACTCGTAACCTAAACATGTTGGGGGGGCCTTTGCTTCACTATTGTAATCATTGGTAGCAGTATTTGTTATGCTGTGGTTGTTTAAGAATAACAACTGTTGGATATATGTTTGTTGAGGAGAAGGCTAATATGCATGGCGAAGGTTATATATAGTGCGAATGTGCTTAGGGAAATTTATTGATGTGTAGCTAACTTAGAGATGGGTCCTGCGTGTGATGTAGGATGTACAAGAAATGGCAGTGCGTACACATGAAGAGATGGAGTAGTGTTTTGTATGGGGACCTTCCCTTATGTGCTACTACATATATGTGGTGTGTGTACGACAGCATAGGAGATGCCATGTTCTTGGCGTGGCCATGGAACTTACAGAGACTTTCTATAGAAATCTACTCGTTACACTTGGGGTTATGGTGTATACAAGAGGGGGTAAGGCAGTAGGTTAGTGTTTGTTCGTATGCTGTCTATGAAATGCATGGAAGGTAAACGATACATAGATACATGTGGTGCTTTTGGGTGGGTATAGAGAACTGATGACTTGTTATGTAGGAGTAAACAGACGTGTGCGTGTGTAATATCAGGAGAGGGGTGGACCAGTCTATTAATACTCATGTGTGAACTATAGGAGGATTGTGTTACAATGTTGGTGAGTGTATGGAGTTGAAAGAAAGATCAGATTAATATATGGGGGACCCTTGTGATATGGTACCTATTAGCCTTAAGTGTAACTTTTGTTGGTTCATAAACGATGGTGGGGAAAGGCAGCCAATGTTCTTTTTTTGTTTCTTTTTAAATGTTCATAGATAGATTAATTTTTGGGAAAATTTATAAAATGCCCAAAAAACGAAAAAGTTTTATGAAAAAATCTACCGCACAATAATATTTCATCGCGTGTCCAGAATTAGCAAAAAAATATAAAGGGGTTCCGAATGACCTTTTGCCCTTCCTTCTAATTTATTGAAAGCACCCACGAATCTACTCTTAAAAAAACGTTTTGTTGCTACCTCTTCTTTCATACGCTGCTCATTTTCGAATCTAGGTTTTTTTCTCAAAAATCTTCAAACCTTACTTCAAAAACTCGTCAAAATTTTTTGAAAAGGTCGACAAACGGTAAAACTGTTAAAACGGAGGTCCGAACATCATTTTTTGTGATTCTAAAATTTCAGAAGGCTGACGAATGAAGAAGCGGTTAATCTCCGGCTCCTCAAAAATACGCTCCTTTTGCGACAAACCGGACCTCGTTTTGACCTCCCAGTTAAAAGTTATGGTCCTTCAAAGTTTCAACTAGCCATAAAATACAAGAGAATGATCATTCTCCGTGGTAATATCACAGAGAACGGTCATTCTCCGTGCTAAAACCATGAAGAATGGCAATTCTCCTTGTTAAATTGACAAAGAATAGCCATTCTCCGTGTTAGAATGACGGAGAATGACCATTCTCCGTCAATTTAACAAGGAGAATGGCCATTCTCCGTGCTAAACCACGAAGAATGGTCATTCTCCGTGCTAAAACCACGAAGAATGGCCATTCTCAGAATAGTCATTCTCTGTATTAAAATAACGGGTAATGGCCATTCTCCGTCAATTTAACAAGGAGAATGACCATTCTCCGTACATTTAACAAGAAGAATGGCCATTCTCAATCATTTTATCATGGAGCCATTCTCCGTCATTTTAACATGGAGAATGGCCATTTTCCGCTATTTTGACACGAAAAATGGCCATTCTTCGTCATTTTAATGTCCATTCTTCGTCATTTTGACACGGAGAATGGCCATTCTCCATCATTTTGACATGGATAAGGCCATTCTCCGTAGTTTTAGCACGAAGAATGGCCATTCTCTGCCATTTTAACACAAAAAATTGTCATTCTCCGTTGTAAAACTACGGAGAATGACCATTCTCCTTGTTAAATTGACCAAGAATAGCCATTCTCCGTGTTAAAATGACAGAAAATGGCCATTCTTCGTCAATTTAACAAGAAGAATGGTCATTCTCCGTCATTTTAATACGGAGCCATTCTTCTCATTTTAACACAGAGAATGGCCATTCTCCGTTATTTTAACACGGAGAATGGCCATTCTCCATTATTTTGACACGGATAATGGCCATTCTCCTTGGTTTTAGCATGGAGAATGGCCATTCTCCGTGGTTTTGGCACGGAGAATGGCTATTCTCCGTCATTTTAATATAAATAAGGCCATTCTTCGTGGTTTTAGCACAGAGAATGGTCATTCTCCGTGGTTTTAGCACAGAGAATGGTCATTCTCCGTGATTTTAACACGGAGAATGATGGAGAACAGTCGGCAGAAACCTAAAACCTATTTTTTTGTGACAAAAATTTGTCAGGAACAAAAATTCGAGATTTTTTATTCTTTTTTCAAAATGATACTAACTCTTATGGAAAAGAAGAAGAAGATCTTCTCTCCACAATTGACCTAATCATCGGAAAACTTTAAATTTCTCCACGATGATGATGATAATGAGCGATAATCAGAGTTCGACTGAAGAAAATCACAGTGAACTATGAATGATCTTTGCGATCTCTGCTGAAGATGAGAGCAATGGAATTCAGATCTCTCGTGAAGAAGAAGAAGACGAAAATTGTAATCCAAATATGAGTTTGTGTGAAGGGTAGTTATGGTATTATAAAGAAGGAAATTTTGTAAATACATAGCGTCTAAAGGAAATCTTGGAATATTTAACGTGGAAATATATAATTCTGGGCATTTCATAAAACTCATCCTGCAGGGTGGGTTTTTCATACAAATCAACCCCGAAATTGGGTTTCTCAGCAATTTCCAGTTAATTTTTTTGATAGTTAAACAAACCTCATTAATAAATTCCTAACCTTATTTTCTAGGCCCATTGGATCTTGTGAACTCAGAGCTTGAACCAACTTCTCGTTTTTAGCACCCAAATCTAGGCAAGTATACCTTGCGACTATGTTAAATTCATTGTTCAAATACATATTATCTACCTACTTGTTTTTATTGATATATTACATGTGCACATTCAAGCATGACTCTGGGTACAACCAACGAGATATTTTGGCTTTTTATTTACTAACCTAGGCCATAGGAGACTACCCTTACACTGCTGAACAGATACACCGATATCTCGTAGAACCCTGACACTATTTTGGACACGGAGAGATGGTAATGAGGTATAGGACATGTATCCCCGTAGTCGACTGATTATCTGTATGACAGTATATGGCAGCATAGTTCATACTAGTCATTTTATTGTACTATCTACTGGACTTTTGATTAGGGAGTGAATGTGTTGAGAAGTCGACATATTCTAGATACATTGGGTGGGGAGGACAGTCACTAGACGTAGGGGATACAAGTTGTGTTTACTTGATATTATTGCATGACCGGTGCCCGAAGGGAGTGCCACAGCATGAGTACCCTAGCTATCGATAGCCCCATGTGTCGAAAGTTGTCCTCATTGTATATATACATAGTTGATAGAGCACCCCAAACTTATGCATTTTATTCCTCAGTTGCTTGTGTATTATGTATCTTGTTGCATCCCCTGAGGATCTTGTTTTCTTCCAGGTTTAGAAGAGCAGGAGTATCCGAAGATGTACGGTCTGGGACCAGACGCCGTATTGGATGACGAGGAGATCTCACCAGCTAATTTTATCTGATCACGTATGGTACCATCTTGGATGCAGTCTTCCACTTAGAGTTTGTATCTAGTTATCTTACTTTATGTATTTCCTTCGATACTTTATTTTGGGACATTTGAGTAGTGAATTTGTCTCCATCTACTTCACATACCCATTATGCTTTGTATGACTTATTTCTGATTACTTGACTTATTCGTATTCAGACTAGTTTATTTATTCTGTCAATGAGATTTAGTATGCCTGTAATTCTGTTGTTATGTAGTTAAAACTTAATACGTATTCGAGGATGCCATTAAATTGGGAGAATTTTTGAGTATGTATCTGTTGGCCATTATTACGTATCCCGATCCATGTTTTTTGGGACTAGAGTGTGGCATAGTTTTTATGGTAGTCCATGTAGGTTCTGAATTAAATTGTCTTGGTTACGTTATTGTGCCAAGCGAGCCTACAATAGGATTAGACATTAGAATCTCATTCACATGCTTGATTATCGTTTTTGATTCCACACTTATCCTAAAATTCCATCTTTTAAGTTGTATCTTGTTTGTTTCTATCCCTATCTATTCATGTCCTTAATCTTTGGCCAGAAAGATGAACCTCCGCAGTGGACGTATTGCACAGCCGAAAGATGTCTTGCGAGGCACCGGAGCGTCTAGAGAGCATATTACGGAGCAGCCACTTATGTTGATGCATGCTCCCCATCTTCAGCAGAGTCAGTCCTCCCGACAGCCTGAGGTGACGATTGTGGAGGAGCTGACTCAGCAACAGTCAGATTAGGGAGGCCAGCAGGCCCAGAGATAGGGAAGGAACTATTACCTACACTACCACTATTTTCTCTCTAGGGGCCATATGTATTCATGCCCCAGCCACAACACGGTCAGCAGGCACCGCCACCAGATAGTCCGATATTCATGAACCAATTTTTCCAGGGCATGATACAGGCCCAATAGCTGCAAAATAAACTCATGAGGAAGAGAATTAAGTCGGGGCAACCCGACACCATTAACAAGTTCGGAGGGATGCAACCTCCTTCGTTCAAGGGTACTGCATATCCATTCGAGGTAAACGAGTGGCTCATCAACACTAAACAGATCTTAGAGGTAGCTGAGCTACCCAAGAAGAAGTGGGTAACTACCATCCGTATGTAGCTGAAGGACTTAGACCACCACTGGTGGAAGGCAGAGGAGCAACATTATGAGACACCACCATCTTAGAGGGACTTTCGAAGACTATTCTTGGACCATTACTTTTTACCTGCAGTCAAGTTTGAGCTCTATGGAAAGTTTACTCATCTCTATCAGGGCAGTATGATGGTGAGTGAGTATGATATAGAGTTTAGCAGACTGAGCAGATTTACCCCTTCGCAAGTTGAGGATGAGTCGAACAAGGCTCAAATGTTCCATCAGGCCCTCATCTATAAGCTCCAATAGTTTACTGGCACTGTAGTTCATACTACTAGACCAGAGGTTCTTAATGCTGCTAAGATTCAGGAGGCCATTTTACGAGAGAGGGCCCCGAGAGGCGTGTTGGTACTGCAACACCAGCACAAAAAATAGCACCAAGTGGACCGATTAGGCGTCTAATGATTCAACAGCAGTAGAGGTCAGCTTCTTACTCGAGAGAGAGGCCTACTTGTCATTTATGTGGCAAAGTAGGACACATTCAGCAGGACTGCCACAAGCGCCTAAAGAATTGCTTGATTTGTGGGTCCAACCAGCATCAGACCCAAGAGTGTAGCAGATATTGACCTTCAGGGATGCATTAGGGAGCAACTTTTCCAGCACCTCAACAGGTGTCGAGGCCAGTGGTACCAGGAGCTCTGCATCCTCCAGTTCATAGAGGATATCAGCAAGGCCCACCCCCTAATGTCACAGGAAGTACAGTTTGGCAGAGTTAGGACCCAAACGGAGGCACCAAGGCATGGGCAGGTTTATGCTATGGCAGTTGAGAAGCCCGAGCTTGAAAGAGAGGTCATCGTGGGTACTATTACAGTAGCTTCATTTCATGCTCATGCATTATTTGATTTAAGTGCTACGTATTCCTTTCTGTCTATTAGTTTCGTAGCCATGCATAAAGTAGTGACCCAATCCTTGACTAAGAATGTCAGGATACTTACTGGAGGCGGTATAGTGCATGTCAGTGACACCTGTAAAGGTTGTTCTGTAGTAGTATGTGGTAAAGAATTGAGGGCACGATTTTTGGTGTTGGATATGCCAAACTTTGATATTGTCCTTAGGATAGATTGGTTGAGCCAGTATCATGCTACGTTAGACTGCATGCATGGATGTGTGATCTTTAGACCCCCAGGATAGCCACAGTTTGAGTTCTACAGAGAAGCCATAGAAGGACGCGACCAGCCAGTTGATTGGACGTAGTTGGCTATGAAGGACATATATAATCCTCCGGTCGTAGACGAGTTCCAGGATATTTTTTCTGAGGAGCTGCCAGGACTACCACCTGACAGAGTGATAGAGTTCACTATAGAGCTGATTCTAGGATCCAAATCGGTCTCTTCCCGTGTATACCGGCTAGCACCGTAGGAATTGAAGGAGCTAAAGATTTAGGTCGGCGAGTTATTGGATAAAGGCTTTGTTCGATCTAGTGCTTCGCCTTAGGGAGCGACAGTATTTTTTGTGCTGAAGAAGAATGGGATGGTACATTTGTATATCGACTACCAGGAGTTGAATGCAATAACAGTAAAGAACAAGTACCCTCTGCCATGCATCGTTGATTTGTTTAACCAGTTGAGTGGAGCACGGGTATTCTCGAAGGTTAATCTCAGGTCCGGCTACCATCAGATGAAGGTTCAGAAGGAGGATATTCTGAAAATAGTCTTCTGGACGAGATACGGGCACTATGAGTTTCTAGTGATGCCGTTTGGTTTAACCAATGTGCCCGCGGTATTCATGAACCTGATGAACAAGATGTTTCATCAGTACTTTGACAAGTTTGTAGTATTTTCATAGATGATATCTTGGCATATTCTAAGAGCCACGAGGAGCACGAGGAGCATCTTAGGATCTTGCTGGAGACACTGTGCTAGGAGAGATTATATGGCAAGCTCAGCAAGTGTGAGTTCTACTTGGACATGGTGTCTTTTCTGGGACACATCATTACTGGGGATGGGTTGTCAGTTGACCCATAAAAGATTACTGCAGTTGAGACGTGGCCTACGCCTACGTTAGTATCGGAGGTCAGGAGTTTCCTCGGACTTGTCGGATACTATCGGAGGTTCGAAGAAAACTTTTCAAGGATTGCCGAGCCTATGACACGTTTAACATGTAAGGACTAGGAGTTTGTTTGAACGGAGGAGTTTCAGTTGGCATTCGATGAGCTGAACAAGCGTCTAACGAGGGCACATATCCTAACTCTTCCCATAGGATCTGGAGGCTTTGTGGTTTATAATAATGCATCTGGGAGTGAATTGGGATGTGTGCTGTTGCACCATGGCAAGGTTATGTCACATGCATTAAGGCAGTTGAGGATACATAATAAGAATAATCCGATGTACGATCTGTAGCTAGCTGCGGTGATATTTGTACAAAAGTTATGGAGGCATTACCTATATAGGGAGTGAGTAAAGATTTTTACTGATCACAGGAGCCTGAAATACATCTTTACGTAGAAGGAGTTAAATATGAGACAGAGACGTTGGCTAGAGTTGATGAAGGACTAGGAGATCGAGCTACAGTATCACCCTGGCAAAGTGAATGTTTTAGCAGATGCTTAGGACGCCCATGGACTACTTCTTGACGACTCAGCGTCGCTTATTAGAGGATCTTCAGGATCTCAGGATAGAGATTATATTGCTAGGTATGGATGGGCAGTTAGCTAACCTTAAGGTTCAATCCTTATTGGTAGAGAGGATCAAGGCAGCTCTACCTACAGATGCTAGTTCCAGAGGCTTTGAGAGAGGATAGAGGCAGGCATGCAGACCGGACTACAGATTCACGAGGACGGGACATTGAGGTATAGAGATCACCTATATTTTCCGAATAGAGAGTCATGGCTGGAGCTAATGGCATAGGCGCACAATTCAGTGTATTCTTTTATCCCGGAGGTACGAAAATATACCAGGATTTGAGATAGTACTACTGGTGGCATAGGATGAAGAGGAAGATTGGTAGATTTGTGGTAAGATGTTTGGTCTGTCAGTAGGTTAAGACCGAACATCAGAGATCTTTGGGACTATTGTAGCCACTTCTCATTCCTGATTGGAAGTGGGAATATATCATGATGGACTTCGTCACTGGATTCCCGAGGAGCCCCAGCAGGAAGAACATGGTCTGGATTATCGTGGATCGACTCACAAAGTTGGCACACTTTTTGCCCTTCAAAGTTGGGCAATCGACGAAGATTTTGGCGTATATGTATATAAGACAGATTGTACGATTGCATGGAGTGTCAGTTAGTATTGTGTCGGATAGAGACTCAAGATTCACATTGTATTTTTGGAGTATACAGGAGAGCCTTGGGACACAACCGAAGTTCAGCACTTCATACCACCTGTAGACCGATGGCCAGTGGGAACGGACGATTCAGACATTGGAGGATATGCTTCGAGCATGCATGCTTGATTTTGGTGGATCTTGGGAGGATCATCTACATTTGGTGGAATTCTTCTACAAGAATAGTTACCAGACCGGCATCCAGATGGCACCCTTTGAGGTACTTTATGGAAGGAAGTGCCAATCCCTAGTATGTTGGAGTGATGTCGGTAAGAGATAGATTTTGGGGCCAGAGTTAGTGACTAGTGTAGTCGAGAAGGTGAAGTAGATTCAGGGTCATCTTCGAGCAGTACAGGACAGACAAAAGCATTGGACAGATGCGTATTGCCGACCTTTGAAGTTCAAGGAAGGTGAACATGTACTTTTAAAGATCTTGCCTACCTCGGGTACTATCAGATTAGAGATAGAGACAAGCTAAGCCCGAGGTACATCGGACCATTTGATATCTTAGAGCGGATTGGCGAATGACATACAGGCTTGTATTGCCTCCATCATTTGTAGGCGTGCATGACATATTCCACGTTTTGCAGTTGAGGAGGTACGTAGCTGACCATAGTCACGTATTTGATCATTCGAAGATTACAGTGGGACCGAGCCTGTCTTATGAGGCGCAACCAGTTAGGATTCTTGACCGCAGCGAGAAAGTGTTGAGAGGGTAGACTATTCGACTAGTCCAGGTTGCATGGAAGCATCATTCACCGGGAGAATCGACTTGGGAGCATGATGATTCTATTCGGGAATGTTTCCCTCATTTGTTTGAGGAGTCAGGTACGAACTTACGTGCTGCATTTAATTCTCATAAATATTCATTTTTTGTTTATCTATTCGTGCCAATATTCTTAATTTTGGGGACAAAATTATTCTAAGTAGGGAAGGATGTGAACCCGCCTCCCAATTTCAAATCATATTATATTTTTAGATTATTTTAATATTATTCTAGTAGTACTAGAATCTAGCAATACCGATATTTATAATTATGCCTAAAAATATAGCTGTATTTGTTAGTAGCACTAGAATTAAATTATATGTATATATATTTCACATCCAACTAAATTACTGCCAATGATATTATTATTAGTGGTGTTGCTACCATTAAGAAATTATGTTAGGACTGTTTATATTTGGATAAACATTGTAGGACAAAAATAAATTCATAGTTTTTATGATTAAAACCCAACTCATATTATTCCTTCCTAAATACTAAACCAAGCCCCCAGCCTACTACCCTACAGATCACTCCATCAAACCCCACGGCCCAATGAACGAGCCTACCAATTGATGTTACAAGCCTTGTATATATTAACTCTTTTTTCTCTCAAAATATTACAGCCCATAACTAACACCCCGGCCCAACCCTAGATGTATTGGGTTAACTAACTTAGGTAATACCTGAACGCGCAATGGAGTACCCGACCCGTTCTCTTTTGAAATACTGGATAGAACAATGCTTATTCTCCCTCGATCGCTCTCTGCATGCGAGGACGCTATCACCTATATTTCCTCTCTGCCATACTTGTAGGAGTACACACACGTGAACGACTCGTCTCCAGCTCCTCCTTCTCTCCTCCTCTATATAAATGACATGTTTATTATCCCAATGATTACATCATATTTTTTAATATGGCTAATCAATTAAGTTTAACATAATGACATCACTATCATATTGCTACTTAAACTTAGCATTATCCTAAATGTTCAGTATATTATATTATAATGCTTGTATCATACTGGATCATATTGTTTTGTTCGTCTAACATGTACTTGTAGACATACAGTAAGCCTGATCAAGCATTGTCAAACCAGGACATATGCAATGAATCAATGATAGGCCATAGACGATGTTATACAAGAAGATTTCTCTGAACCGCCCAACGACCTATCCGGGGCCTCGCATCGGGAGTTCCGCTGGGGGCTTGGGGGTTTCGGAGGCGAAGCCCCCGAAACGTATTCAAATTTTCAGATCTGTTTATCTTTAGACATCTGTCGTTAAGGAAAAATGCCGACTTCAAGTCTACTCAAAGGTGTCATCAAAGGGCTATTGGTTTTTCTATTTTATTCTGTATTTTTCTATTATTGAGTCTAGATAATTTGTGAGTCGGGATCACTAGCAAGTCCATCCTGAACCAAACCTATCCTTTATCCTGAACCAAACTAACATCCAAAAACCCTGTTGAACCAAAATTGACCTGAAATCATCCTAACCGAACTCGATTAGTCTGCCCGAACTCGGTCCACTTAAATTTCTTCTGGTCAGCAACTTCTACCTATTCTTTTGGATCTACAACGTTCAAAATTATGAACGTTAACCCTACCGAGTTCTTCCCGCACTCTGCCCTAGAAAAATCTATAAATAGAGAAGAATTTGTCATTTCTAATCACTCAATTCTTCTTCATCTTCTCTATCTATTCTAAAGCCTTCATATCTACAAAGAGCTTTAATCTTTCTATTTCCAAGACAACTCTTGGTCTTCTAGTGCCGGTGGTTTCCGATTAGGAGTATTCGAGTTGTACAAGCTTGGAGTATAAAAGCTTTCTTCAGAAAGGTATTGAAGTTTGTTCGTAGGCTTCGGATGAAAACACGACGGTGTTGAAGTTTGTTCATGGGTTCGGATAAAAATACGACGATATTGAAGTTGGCGTGTTCTTCGGAGTAAATCACGCGATGTAATCTCTATTCAAAATAGTGGATTCAATATCGGGTTGAGTACTCGAGATTGGACTAGTCCTCTCAGAGGAAAACCAGTATAAACCTTGGTTTTGCGTTTGCTCTTCTAAACTTATTTACTTTATGCATATACTTTTATGTTGCATGTTTCATATTAGTTTGATTACTGCCATAAATATTTTTAAGTGGTGATTATTATTTCACTGCACGCATGCACTCTATTCACCTCCCTCTAGAGTAGCTCAATGGTCCTATAATGTTCTCCTCTTCCAGCATCACAATAGCCGCCACATTCCTTATTCCCTTCCTAGCCTTCTCGCTGCCTGTAGTAGGCTCTCTACTGTAGGAAGGACGAGAGATGCTAGGCAGAGGAGTGGACCCGCCGCAGCGATCGGAGCTCGGAGGCGAACAAACCTTCGGTTGCTTCGTTTCTCGGCAGTGAGCACGGCCTCAACGTCTCTTTGTTGGCCGATGATCGGGCTATCGGTCCTCCTCGAGTCAGTCGAGCACCACCACCCCGTCGCCGACGTATAGCCAAGCAGTCCGCCGGGTGCCTACGCCAGTCTAGCAACGCCTTATTCCCCTCTCGTATCAACTCCCTCCCCTTTTTCTTCACTCATAACCTAAATATGTTGGGGGGCCTATGCTTCCTTGTTATATTCGTTGGTAGCAGTATTTTTTGTGTTGTGGTTCTTTGAGAATAACCACTGTTGGATATATGTATTTTGATGAGTCAGCTAATATGCATGGCAAGGGTTATATATAGTAGGAATGTGCTTAGGGAAATTTATTGATGTGTAGCTAGCTTAGAGATGGGTCCTGCGTGTGATATTTGATATACAAGAAATTGTAGTGCGTACACATGAAGAGATAGGATGGTGTTTTGCATGGGGACCTCCTCTTATGTGTTGCTACATATACGTGGGGTGTGTACGAGAGCATGGGAGATTGGACATGAAACTTATAGAGACTTCCTAGAAATCTACTAGTTACACTTAGGGTTATGGTGTATACAAGAGGGGGTTAGGCAATAGATTAGTGTTGGTTCGTGTGCTATTTATGAAGTGCATGGAAGATGAATGATACATAGATACATGTGGGGCTCTTGGGTGGGTGTAGAGGACTGATGACTTGTTATGTATATGGCATTAAGAAGTGATACATGAGTTGTGTATTAGATACTGGGTATAGGAGTAAAAAGACTTGTGCGTAATATTTGGAGAGGGGTGGACTAGTGTTATAATACTCATGTGTAAACTTTAGGAGGGTTGTGTTATAATGGTGGTGAGTATATAGAGTTGAAAGAAAGATCAGATTAATATATGGGGGACCCTTGTGATATGGTACTTATTAACCTTAGGTGTAACTTTTGTTGGTTCATAAGCAATTGTAGGGTAAGGCAGCCAGTGTGTCTTTTTTTCTTTCTTTTTAAATGTTCATACATAGATTAATTATCCATAGTTAAACCAACCTCATTAATAAATTCCTAACCTTATTTTCTAGGCCCATTGGACCCTGTGAACTCAGAACTTGAACCAACTTCTCGTTTTCTGTACCCAAATCCATGCAAGTATACCTTATGACTATGTTAAATTCGTTATTCAAATACAATTTATCTGCCTGCTACTTTTTATTGATATATTACATGTGCGCGTCCGACAACGACTCTGGGTGCAACCAACGTGATATGTTGGCTTTTTATTTACTAACCTAGGCCATAGGAGACTACCCTTACACTGCTGAGGAGATACACCGATATCTCGTAGGACCCTGATACTACTTTGGAAGGAGAAATGGTAATGAGTTGTAGGAAATGTATCCCCATACTCGACTGATCATCTGTACGATGGAGCATGTGGCGGCATAGTTCATACTATTTATTTTATTGTACTATCTACTGGACTTCTGATTAGGGATTGAATGTGTTGAGGAGTCGACATATTCCTGATACAGTAGGCGGAGAGGACAGTTATTAGACGTAGGGGCTACGAGTTATGTTCACTTAACATTGTTGTATGACGGGTGCCCGAAGGGAGCGCAACTGCACGAGTACCCTAGATATCATAGACAGTCACTTATGTTGAAAGTTATCCTCATTGCATATACAAATAGTTGATAGAGCGCCCCAAATCTTATGCATTATATTCCTCAGTGGCTTGTATATTACGTATCTTGTTGCATCCCCCTGAGGACCTGGTTCCTTCCAGGTTTAAACGAGTAGGAGTATCATGAGACGTACGGCCCGGGACCAGACATGACATTGGACGATGAGGAGATCTCACCAGCTGATTTGATCTGATCACGTATGCTACCATTTTGGATGCAATCTTCTGCTTAGAGTCTGTATCTAGTTATCTTACTTTTTGTATTTTCTTGGTACTTTATTTCGAGACATTTGAGTAGTAGATTTGTCTCCACCTACTTCACATACTTATTATGGTCTATATGACTTATTTCTGATTACTTGACTTATTCGTATTCAGACTAGTTACTTATTCTGTGGATGAAATTTAACATGCATGTGATTCTATTATTATGTAGTTACAGCTTAATACATATTCGATGATGCCATTAAATTGGAAGAATTCTCGAGTACGTATATGTTGGCCATTGTTACGTGTCTCGGTCCACGTATTTTGGGACTGTGACATGACATAGGATTGGGTCATGCAATCCACAATATTTAAAATGCCCTTCAAAACTTTTCATGTGAGCTAATTAATGCATGAAAGGCTCTAAACCTATTTTGGTAAATAGTCTATTCTTATTTTAATTAAATGGCATGACTAATGGGTCTAATTGGGTTTAGTCCAAAGTATTGGTCCATGAGTCATGTCATACTAATCATTGGGCTCTTATGTGATGTCTAAACTTATTGGTTCACTAACACGAGTCTAACAATAGGCTAGCTACTAACCATAATAACTAACACCATATAAATAAATAATTATAAAAAATATTATATAATATGAAATGACAAAATTACCCCTATTTGGAAAAGTAGTGGTTACATGTAGTGCTTATGAGAAGGGTATGTGTGGCAGTTGGTGTAGGAAGAGTTCAATCTACATTAGAAGCATGTAGAATAGTAGCAGTTGTAGGAGCTTAACATCAGTAGAGGTAAAGGGTGGTAGTGAGGATTGATTCGTGTAGCAGTGTGCAATGCCTAGAGTGTTAGTGTATGTGGCAGTGCACTTAGGTATGTGAGTATATGGAGTATAGGTATTGGATTTAAGGGAACATATGTTGGTATAGGTAAGGGATATAGTGTGGTATAGAGAAAGGGTATTATGTAAGGGCAAGTGATATGTGGATAGGTTATATATGAGGTATTGGTATACGTATAGGGAATGTTTAGGTAATGTTTAGGATAAAGGGTAAATGCATACGATATGCATTGGTATATGTTAGGATATGTATAAGGTAATGGTATAAGCTAAGATATAGAGTTACATGAGTCTCTTATATATATTATGTAGTGCCCCGCTCCACGAAGGCACTAGATAAACAGAGAGATCAGATTGCTGGCTCTGCAACAGAAGACGATTAATCTGGGTGAGTGGACAAAGACTCATTTTATGATTCGCTTGCACCTAATAAGAATCAAAGTTTTTGAATGAATGTTGTTGCTAATAACAAGATGGTAATCATTGAGTATGCTAGTAAGAGATTTCACATATTGCTATGCTAAGAACAAGAAAAGAGTTAACCTGTGTGCTAGGAAAAAGAATTGTTGTATGCTAATAAGAAACGACATGATGCCTTGCTAAGAAATGAATGTTGTCTTGATCGATAAACTGTTGCCATGTTAAATCAATGAGATGATGCTGTGCTAAATTAGAGATGTGCCTCAAACGAATGAACTGTTGCCATGCTTAATAAGAAATGAAAATAGAATGTTTACATGTCCCTGAATAGAGTATGATCATCAAGAGTAGCGTTCATGCTTGTTGATATCGTGCTTGCTTAAACAGAGATTGTTTATTGTCTCATGATTGTTGCTATAAGAAAGAGATATACAGAGAAGGCACATTGTGCTGTTAAAAGAGATGATACGGCTTGTCCGTATAGAAAAAAGAGTAGAGCTATTGGCTCGATACATGAAAGAGAAGAAGATGAAAATGTTGACAAGTTGCTCAATTGATGCATGATAGTTTTATCTGATAGCTGCATTTGCATTAGTCTTGGACAACTTGTGCACAAGTATAGATCCTCACGACCGGTTCTGGGACACCGGAGCCGTTCGGCCTAGGGGGATAGAGTAACGCCCTCAGGTAAAGAGACCAAAGGGTGTATAGAGTGTCCACTAGTGACGAGCTGAACCCAAGAGTCACAGCGGCTAATCATGGGTTTCCCATGGACCATCATATAGATAAGTGTCGGTTGGTGAAGAGCTGAACCATGCGTACAGTTGCTAGTATATGCGTTATCTGTACAAAATGACCCGGAGCGTCACAACTACTGGTCTACGTATATATAGTGCAGAGCTGAGCCTTGCGTCACAGCTGCCAATCGAGTTGCATGAGTCCATAAAAGAATGTTTTTTTGAGAGCTGACGATGCAGAGACGAACAGAGAAAAATGTTGGTTTTTATCATGTTTATGCTAATCCTTGTCTTGTGCAGGGATGGACGGTCGGCTATGGTAAGAATCACTTAAAAGTGATGCATATGTACTGCTTAAGTATTTGACATAAATTATTTACAGAGATTTATCAATACAATAAATGTTATGCCCCTTTTACTAAAAAGATATGACATCGTACTTATAATTGTCCCTAAGAGTTGCTTGAATAAAGAAATGATTATGCTCATGAAACACGTCGTGCACTCCACAGAAATGAATAGTCCCTTGTATGCTTTACATGAAAAGAAGAGAAATAAACTGTCTTTTCAAAGATGTTTTCAAAAGAGATGTAAACTGACTCCATAATCATGGAATGAACATAGGTAAAAGTAGCAAGATCACCTCACAAGAAAATGTTTTCTCACTAAATGAACAGTAATCGTTTCAGAAAAATATAGCCCCTTTGTTCACAATTCACCAGTATGCTGATATACTGACCCACTATCAGTCTGCATGCAGGTGCAATATGCATCGAGAATGATAGTCCGAAGCGATAGCCCGTGCCTCATCCTCAGGAGCCAGAAATCAAAAGAGATGCCAAGGGATGACATATGTTACGAGAGTTGGTTTTATATATAAAGGAATGTAATGTATGGGAACGGGATCATTGTAATCTGTAAAGTTCTGAGAGAATGTAATATTGTATCAGAGAGAATCGAGAGCTTGTAATCTGTTCAAATAAATCAATAAAGAGAATTGTTCTTGTTACCATTGTATTCAATGCATGTCTTTTGAAAATATGTTCGCTGCTGCTTCAATTATCTGCTATATATTCCGCTGCATTATTGTCAACCTTGTCTATCTTGTCTTGTTACAGGTCATGGCCTTGTGCAACTGCAACTTAAGTTTGCACGGCATCACGCCTTAGTGAGGACGAACGGTCTCAAAAAGTCCGAAGCGAGGACGAAAGGACTCTGCGGGATCGAGACGTGACATATTATTGGTTAGAGACATAGAGATATTAGCCAGTGTTACCTAATATTGGCTAGAATACCTTGGTATGGAAAGGTACGGACTTGAAAATTTAGGAATGACCTAATATGATTAGAAAACCTAGTTAATGACTAGTTTAACCTAGTTAAGCAAGGTATTGACCTAGTTTAACTTCTACGACCTAGAATTGACCTAGAAGTCATATTTCAAATTAGATATCAATAATTATCGCTCCAAAACACAAATTGACATTAATATTCCATATTTAGGTCTTTGGGGCACTGTTATGGATATTATTGATACTTTACGCTGGATTTTAGGCGAGTACATTCTTCGATAATTTTTATTTATGATATCTTCTTTGTTTCTTGTATCTAGTGCAGCTATCCTTGATTTCTTGACACATGGTTACACGGATTGGTATTTTTGGATCCCTTCATGAGATGTTAGTTCTTGTATATCTTGGTGTACCTTGTGTAAGCCTTATTATTGTTCTTGTATTTATATGGACATTAATTCCTAAAAGGATTAGCTACCTTCTCAGAGAATCCCATATCGTAACGTACCCTAGTTGGATCCACGATACCAGTCGGAGATGAAGAGTATTAGCGGAGGTATGTGATCATACCCTCCCTGTATCAAGTCTTGTTCCTTGAATAGTGTTAATCATACACCATACGTATGATTAACCAGGCCATTATCCTTGTATTAAGTTTCCAAGTTGATCATATGTTGAAACTAGTGTTTACTCACGTAGATAATTATTTTCTGATTATTATACATGATATTTCTTGCTCTTGTATTTACTTATAGCATTTCCATATCTTGTTATATTCGTGTATCTGTTATATTATCTTGTATATTCTTTTTATTATTGTTACGTAGTCTATATCATTTACTGGAACTGTTATTAGAGGTGTGCTTCACTCTAATCCTGACTGGATATATTTTTTTTAGATAATTTAGATGGTTGGTGCCCTATCCACTACGGACCCAGGATGTGAGAGTAGACCAGTAGACGTTGGCTAAGGAGGTACTAGATCCAGCAGAGGAGACACTAGCAGTGACTCAGTTAGATTATTTATTAATAATGAATTTGTCTCTAGCTTATGATACATTGGGATGTTATTATTTTTAGGAGTTATGTTATGTTGAGATAGTTAGACACATAGACTCTGGTTACGAATTTGGATTATGTTTATGTTCTAGATTTCTCTTAGATTATCATATCATCTCTTTTATGTCATTATCGCTCCATTTATCTTCCTTATAGTTTATTGTGATTGTGTATGAGTATTATCATTATATTGCCCTCCTTTTGGAGTTGAGATTTCATTGACAGGTTGTGGTACATATACATGGGTTGTATTAGTTACTATAGTAGACCTAGACAGAGTTCTATCGTCGATGTTGCGGTGTAGGCTAGACATACCCATGTCCTGTGCCCTTATATCGGGTACGGGTCATGACAGCAATACCTGTGTAGCAGTCTATAATAGTACTAGATATGTATGTGTATAAACTACAACCATAGAATGTGATGTTCAAATTGTACTGCAATAGCAGGATTAGTGAGAAAATAAGTATCAGTTGAGTGGATGCAGGTAAATGTATATGATCTATTAGGATACAAGTAAGGATATGTATAAGCAGTGAGGGAGGAGCTACACTGCAGCAGTTTGCATGTGTAGGCTTCTATGCAACGAGTAAAGTATGTGTCAATTATATATATGTGTAGAAAGAAAGGGGTAATGGATGGTGGGCTGCAGTTTGAACTGTAGTAGAATTAGCTACTACAAATTGTAGTAGCTAGCAGCTAGTAGCTACTAGGGGACATGGTACAGTGTGTATTGGGGATTGAGAATTTGGACAGTGTGCAGGAATAAAGGACTATATTGTTGTGCCGTATTAGCAACTACATATCAGTGTACAGATTTTCGTAGTCCAGTTATCAGTTATGTACGTATAAATGTATATGAGTTGTGTGTATGTCTATATGTGTCAATAGTATAATATGTGTAAATATATCTATATATGTGTAGATTGGGTATGTGAATAGCCTTACACATATATGTAGTGTATAGGACAAGGGAACTGCAGTAGAAACTGCATGATATGCCGATGAAAGGGGGGAATGTTAGTGTATGTGAATCAAGTTAAGTGTATTAAGGGGAAGGGGCGGCTGGGGTGGATAGCCAGTGAACTGCAGTGGAATTGTTAGCTGCAGCAGTGCATATGGGGTGTGCTTAGATTCCAGTATGTCTTGGTAGCAGTAGATACCAACTACAATAGTTGAGCCATTTATGTGCCTGTGTGCATCATCATATGCTTGTCAGTTCGAAGCAGATATAAATTGCTTGCAGGGTAGGTGTAACCTATGTATCAGTATGGTTATATGGTGAATGTTTATGTATGCAGGAAGAGTATGGACATGGTATATGTTAGGTAACTAAGATAGGGTATATCCCTATGTGGATATGTAGGGCTATCTATAAGTGTATAGATATGTGTTTATGATTAGGCTTAGATATCCTAAGCTACTCATTTCCAAAAAGGGGTAATCACATAAGAATAAATTTATAGCACTATCTAGGCATAAATAAATTAATGATATGGATACTAGTATCATATGATATATTAATAGGTATCATATAGATACAAATATTTTAGGATATGCTTGAGCATGGGTATCTAAGGGTAAACTTTGAAGGTTAGTTAATTAGTGCACTAAAGTGTCAATGGTAGGGGTTGTCAAGGAGGGATTTTGAAATTACCATTGGATATGTATCAATGGTCAAGGGTAATACCCATAGGTATGTATCTACATATGGAATAGAGTATATGTATTAGGATGCATGGTATGAAAAAGGGTAAATGTATTAGGGACTAGGTTTGCCAAAGGGATATGGTATGAGCTTACCAATAGGATTAATGATATGACCTAGAAAACCCATAGAGCCTAGTAAATAGACTAGATGGTTAGAATTAATTCAAATATTGATTTATTGATTGTATGCATATAGGTTCATTGGATTTGGACTTGGACATTAATTTCGTGTTTATAGCTCAGGACCATAGGCGTGTACATTCTCTGATAGCTTTCATGTTGATATTTTCTATGATTCATGTTATAGTAATGTTTTACTTGATGCTTAACATGATGGACACACGGGATAGTATTAACTGGATTTATCTTGGATATATTGTGTCACGACCCGCATCCTGATTAGGGGTATGAGTACATGCTTACGTCCAGCCTACGCCGCAAAATCGGCGGTAAAATGATGTATAGGTCGTCTATAAATACTACAACTAGACAAAATATAAGGGTACCTGTCATCTCCGTACGGAGGTATAATATGGCATAACTCAATCACAAGACAAACTAGGATAGATACCACGAAATGAAAATATGATAGAAAGGAAAACTGGAAAGGAGTTCAAGATCCAACACAAGCTCAGAGATATAAACACATCACAGAAACTCAAAATAAAATATAAAAACTACATTCTGAAAACACTAGCTGGATCGCAGTCCAGGCAAACCTATCTAACAGTCTAAACAGGGGCTATATCATCTACGGGCTCCAGGGGTAATGTCTCATCAAACTCTATCCTGGCCATACCCGTAAAAGGTAGAGCAATCAGCTAACATGTGCTCTGTAAACATCAACGGTTATCCTGTCAGGAAAATAAGCAAGTACAAACACTAACAGCAGTTCCATATGAATTGACAAATTCTATAAGAGGCAATTATAATAAAATACAAGACAAAAATATAGGATGGCTTGGAAGCTATTCGGAAGCCGAGTTACAACCCGTAAACCAAACAAGAATCGAGGTTGTAACCCTTCTCCCGAACAGAACTTAGCCTCCAATCAAGGTTTAGCATAAGATCATGTAGAACATGTGAGTAATGAATATCATAACATGGTGAGAAAAGTACTGAATGTAGAACTGAGCCGGATATATGATGTGATAAAGTAAATATAAAATGTGCCAGGAATTATTAGAGCATTTTGTAATCGGCTTGGGAAAGTTACAGGACAGGCTATCCACTTGGCCCGACAATCAAAAAAAATCTCTGAAAAGGGTCATGTCGGCCAACCTAGATAACAAGCACAAGGAATAGGATCTCGCTACACCCTACGTGAGGTAAGAGTAGCACAAGCACAAGAATATAGTGACAGGGTGGCTTTGATCACATAGCCCCTAATAATTCCCCATCCCCGAATAGTATAACGGATCCGGATATGACATATCATGACACAGGATTCCCTAAGAGGGTAGCTACTCCCTCTCAGGAATCGATGTCTATAAAAGTACAAGGAACAAGACAGGAAATGTACCAATATACCAAGAAAATCCAGAAACAACATCTCATGTCATGATCCGACGTATACTAGTCTGTGAACCATCGTGTTAGGAATCAAGTAAGACACTATAACTGAATCGGATATAGCAGATATCAAGACAATGAAAACTTTCAGTGAATGTACTCATCTGCGGTCCTGAGCTTTCAAATGGGGTCGATGCTCAGAGTGATGCCACAAACATAAAGATGAGATATATATATATAAGCTAATTAGGGTTCAACAGAGTTAGGCAGGATTATATAGTGTAAGCTATGTAGTCTAGGTCAAATCTCAGTCCAACTAAGTCAAACTAGGTCACACTGAGTCACATTAGGTCACAGAAAGTCAAACCAAGTCAAACTAGGTCAAACTAGGTCAAAGCTTGACTTACAGTTGACTTTTGATCAACTGGTCAACTCTGGGTCAAACTAGGCTAATGTTGAGTAACAGTTGACTTTTGGTCAACTGGTCAACTCTAGGTCAAGTTCTAGACATTTCTAGGACAAGTGTTGACTGATAGTTGACTTTTGGTCAAGCAGTCAAACTTGGTCAACCGAGGTCAAAACTAGCCTAAGCATACTATTCCTAATATTACCTACTAAGATACCATATATCTTGGTTAAACAGGATAAAGTCTAATTTAAGAATTAAAATATCAAGTTGCACCTCGTTATTCGTACATCGAAACCTATGACACGCAATCAAGATAAGATAATCAACGGTAAGGTTAATAATCTTATCACAGTGATCTACATGATCATCTTGCCAATTTCAGCAATGTGAGATCACTGGAATCGGCTGATCTCAATTTCGTTGTACTAATTCCGAAATACAAACAATAAGAATTAATTATAATAAAAGGTAGTACACAGAGAAATATCTACAAACATTTTCGGATGATGAAACAAACATCACCAACGTGTGCAGAATGGTCAAATCAGTTAGGATAACCTATTCATAAGTTTAATTTGGACACAGGGGCAAAAAGATAATTTCGGGTCAAAACGGTGTCCGTGTCGGACCCGCTTTGCACTGAAAAATGTGCAAGAATACTAGTCCACTAAACCTAACAAATTATATGTCCATAAATCTAGAATGATGATACGAACCCAACGGTATATCCAGAATTGGATTCCGTTGACCCGATCTCAAATTGGTCCATTGACTAGGACATTGAAATTTCGATTTGTACGAAAAAGCGCATCGGAGCCAATGCCCTCAAAACTCAACAAATTATGTGTCAACGAGTCCAGAATGACGATATGAACTCAATGGTATGTCCAGAATTGGATTCCGATAAGTCGATCTCAAAATGACCCATTGACCCGGATATTAGTATCCGACTTGCACCGAAATACGTGTCGGAACTAATGTCCACTAAAACCTAGCAAATTATATGTCAACGAGTCCATAATGACGATACGAACTCAACGGTATAACCAGAATTGAATTCCGATGAGCCGGCGTCAAAAAGTCCCGTTGACCCGGACTGTGGGGCCCGCTTTGCACCAAAATGCATGCCAGGGCTCACGTCCTCCAAATCTAATAAACTTTATATAAAAACGTGCCAGAACGACGCCACGAGTCTACTGGTGGTGTCAGAAATTGAATCCGGAGTTCCAGGTTCAAAAATGGAATTTTATAACTTGGAAATTATGAATTCGGACGACCAACTTTGGCGTCGAATTCAACCAATCAAACGTGCTCACAATGAAATGAAACTTAAGGGGTAGGAAGAGGGTTATACCAGCTACACATATGAACTAATGGCACACCAGACAGAGCTGCGATGGAGGAGATACGAACCGACGAATTTGGCTCCACAAAATTGTCCAAAAATAACACAATTTAAAGCATCAACTTGGTGGCCAATTTTGATGTATCAAACAATAAAATTAACAGACGAAAATTGAGGGTAGTGAATAGCTATATACCGAGATTGTGACAGAGCAAAGAGTTCGCCGATCCAACGGTCGGATTTCTCGAAAAAATGTGCGCGAAGTCGTTGCGACGAGGCACCATTTCTGGATCCATTCTGAGCGCGTCACGACGGGAACCTGTACAAAATGCACAAATCGCCTAAACGGCGCATCCCGGAGGACGGTGGCCGCCACGGGAAGGTGTGCCAGGAGTTCGCCCGGCCAGGGGGACCCGACGAAGATGGCGCATGGCCGACGGCGGCGCCTGGCCGCACGGCTGCTGCTGCTGCGACTGCCATTTCCGGTCGCTGCTACTGCAGTTGCTTGCTACAGTTGCTGGCCCAGCTAGGCAGTGTGGCCAGCGGAGCATGGCAGTGGCGATGGTTATAGATACGGGTGAGGAGGGAAAAAGAGAGAGGAGAGGTGGTGGTGATTGTGGTTCGGTGGAGGTGGTTGAAGTGGTGGTTATGATTGGTATTGAATGAGGATGAGCAAGGAGAGGGCTGGTGGAGGAGGAGCTCGAGAAGGGAGGAGGAAGGAGTTGCTGGTGGCTATGCTCGGGAGGAAGAGGAAGAGGAGATGAAGAATGGAGGTTCGGGTGAGGAACTGCTGTGTTGTAGTATTAGGAAGAGAGAGAGAGAGAGAGAGAGTAAAATAATTATTGTGAGTGAATATTAAGGAAGAGGGAGAGGAAGTGAGGAAAATGAGAGAGAAAAGTGATTCCATAAAAGCTAGGGCCGGCGAAGGGTGTGGGAGTGAGTGTTGTGAGGATGTGGGCTTGGGATTGCATATGGGTAGATTGAAGGGTTGGGATTAAATGTAGGAATAGATTATTTCTTTGGAACTTAAATCATGGGGTTATTCTTGAATATTTAAGAGAGGTAGACTAGGTATTTAATATTTTTAAAGGCAATAAGAGTGAGGGTGTCATGAGGGAGGGTAACATGAAGCTTGGACTGGGTTTGGTTGAGCCAGGTCGGGTCAAAATCGAACATGGTACAATAATTAAATTAATATAGGTATTTATGATCATGGTTAAATAAGTAGCATGTGGGGGCTCAAATAAATAGGACAAGAGTGTCATGTGGGTAGTAGGCTTCATGTGGGCCATGTCCATATTTTGGGTCGACTAGATTGGATCGATGTCGGGTCCCAAAATTAAATTGGAAGTTAGGTCACATTTTACGGTTGATAATTAATTGGCCTAATTGACCCAAAAGTTGTACGAAGCAAATGAAGCACAAGATGGTGTGTATAAGTGGGACACGAAGGTCATAGGTGTAGGACGTCTCGAGTAGATCATGCATGAGAAGTTGGTTTCAAGAAAAAGACTAGCCTTGTGCTCCTAAATTAAAAGTTACGATAACGTGCATATGATGATCAAAGATAAAAGTGGGAAAATCAATTAATAATTATTTAATGATCAAATGGTCTAAATTGATCCGAAGTTGTGTGAATCAAAAAGAGTACAAGGGAACAAGTTTGGGTGGGACATGATATATCAACATGAAGGTAATCTTGTCTACTACACACTGATAAAGGGAGTTTCTAGAGATTGGCATCCCTAACACTCCAGAAGTCAAAGTCACGGTAAAGGACATTTAATCAAACAATAATCAAATATTAATATCTATTGCAAATAATTGATTTATAAAATTGAAAAAAATAAGCCCTAAATTCAGGGGGCTTATATCCTATCACCTTATAAAAATTTTATCCTCAAAATTAAAATTATCTAATAGGTCAAGCTAAAACATACAACTGCTATGGCTATAGTACCCATTGTGCTACCCTTGTGATCATCTATGTTGTTTCTTTCTATAGGTATTTTGGTTCAGGTTTAACAAACTTATTTTATTTAAAACTATGTCATTTTACCCCCTTAGAATCTAAGCACAGGATTCTAGTCCTTAATATGTAGTCATAAAATATAATATTTTATTACTCCCTCTTAGATACCTTAAAACCAATCTATACTATCAAATTAATCATTCTTAATGGTTTCTAAGTCCACTATAGTCAGTCGCTCATATCTGTCCTATAAGCTTAACCTAATAAATCCCTAGGAAAAATATACTCATCACAATCACACATAATAACATATTATAGTTATACTACAGAATCTGTTAACAAGATTTGGCTATCCAATCATCAAAAATAGAAGGTAACAAGGGCCTAAGACTGGGTCTAGCAATCCATATCAATATTCAGACAAGGTAAGGGTCAAGCAAGGCAGGAAAGATTGTCGAAATATTTCCAAGAATAGTACGAGGCCAAACGAGATACATAGGGCATAGTCGAAGTAAAACTCAAGAACCATATACCTCCGTAATTATGTCACATGAAGTTACTATCGCGCTAGTGTGCATCTAGCTGCGATTAACTTCCTTGTTCCATAATACGACGGATGGCTGCAGCGCACAGCTGCTACGCCAGATAATATAGGTTCCTGAACTTAACTTGGCCAAACTCATAAAATATTTCCAAACAATTTTTGCAAAATAAAGGAGAAGATATTAGTCAAAATGCTTAGGGAGTGGTCCAAGTAGAATTCGAGAAACATATTTAACCATGATGCCGCTATCTGAAGTCGCCAGTATTTTTCTGGATGCAAACTCCCAATTTCGTAATACAAGGATAAATATACTATTCGAACCTTTCCTGAATTAACCCATGAGGCACTTTCAATAATTATCGAAAAGGACAAGAAGAATTACCCAAGAGATTAGTGAAGAAGAGTTTAGTCAAATCATAGGAAAGATGGAACACAAACAATCATGTTGAGAAAATCCCAATCGTGGCTGTAGATAGACAGAGTTAACCAAGACGGAGAAGAATGATGATAAGAATATGTTCTCGCTCATCTGGTCATAACAAAGTGAACCGATTTAAGTATAATCTGATAACCATATATGTCTTCCTGAAATTATGTTGCCAGAATTTTTGCCGCGCCAGTAAGCATAGATGCAATAAACGATAGAGTCCATAACTAAGGTATACACCCTAAAATAATGTCATCTGGAATTCTTGCCACGCCAACCGGTATGGCTGCAAGAAAATCCAAATTCCATAACTAGGATAAGCATATTTAAAATCAAGCTCTATGTCCTTGTCATGCAAGCTTGTATGGCTGCGATAAATTCTAAACTCCATAAATAAAGCAGACATTTACCTTATCAGGATATACCTTAATTCAATTCACAAAATTTATCTCGATGCAAGATCAAAGTCAACAACGAACATCAGGAATCCAAATCAACAACAAATCAAGGAAGTGTAAATGGAGGCAAACGGGAACAGATTCAAGAGTTTTCAAAATAAGATTCTCAGGGGTTATCCCTGGAATCTATCAAGAGGTCCTAACTGTGATTGAGCAACTCCTATCATAACCTAGAACTTATATCCTAATAGCAGGCTCGTAGCAGCACTCTAAGTCAAGCACCACTACGAAATCGTACTAGTTACGACTCTGACCTGCATGGGCCACCACAAAAACGTGTTACGACCCGCACCCTGATTAGGGGTATGAGTACGTGGTTACGTCCAGCCTACGCCACAGAATCGGCGATAGAACGTTGTATAGGTCGTCTATAAATACTACAACTAGACAAAATATAAGGGTACCTGTCATCTCCGTACGGAGGTATAATATGGCATAACTCAACCACAAGACAAACTAGGATAGTTAGCACGAAATGGAAATATGATAGAAAGGAAAACTGGAAAGGAGTTCAAGATCCAACACAAGCTTAGAGATATAAACACATCACAGAAACTCAAAATATAATATAAAAACTACAGTCTGAAAACACTAGCTGGATCGCAGTCCAGGCAAACCTATCTAACAGTCTAAACAGGGGCTATATCATCTATGGGCTCCAGGGGTAATGTCTCATCAAACTCTATCCTGGCCATACCCGTAAAAGGTAGAGCAATCTGCTAACATGTACTCTGTAAACATCAACGGTTATCCTGTCAGAAAAATAAGAAAGCACAAACACTAACAGCAGTTCCATATGAATTGACAAATTCTATAAGAGACAATTACAATGAAATACAAGACAAAGATATAGGATGGCTTGGGAGCTATTCGGAAGCTGTGTTACAACCCGTATACCAAACAAGGATCGGGGTTGTAACCCTTCTCCCAAACAAAACTTAGCCTCCAATCAAGGTTTAGCATAAGATAATGTAGAACATGTGAGTAATAAATATCATAATATGATGAGAAAAGTACTGAATGTAGAACTGAACAGGATATATGATGTGATAAAATTGTAACACCCAGTTTTCCAGATGAGGGTAATTTTGAAATTTTATAATTATAATTATTATTTAATGATATTTATTTCATATTATGATTTTTAGTGATTTTTAAATTATTTTAAACTATTTAAATTCATTACTTGTGGTTTTGACGTTTTGCTAGTGAAACCCTAGAGACTGTTTGACCTAGAGCCTAACCATATGATTATGATATTTTAATGTCATTTTTGGCCTAAGGATATTTTTGCATTTGACCTCTTGCATTTGACCTCTTTGAATTATTTTGATATCATTTTATTATTTATGATATTGTTTTGGGGTTATTTGAGTCGGGTTCGAATTTCAACTCAATCCGACTTGAAAGAGAATCCGGGGGTAGTTTGACTCTAGTGGGACCCACACACTAGTTAGGCATGGCCCACATGATATTAAATTTAGTCCATATGATAAAAATATTTTAGTTAGAGGTTAGACTAATTATTATGGATAAGGTTAGTGTGATTAGAGACTTTAGAATGACTAATTTAGCCCCAACCAATTAGCCCTTTCCTAATACTCATAGAATAGGTTACTGGGGGCATTTTGGACCTTACCATAATAGGACAAATAGCCCCATATGGCCAGCCACTTTGGGAGAGGATAGGCTCAAGTTCATTTCATTATTCTCATCCACACTCTCTCTCTTGTTCTTCCCCAAATTTCTAGAGAGCAATCCCTAGCAATTTCTCCACCAAATCCTTCTATTTTGCCACCAAATCTTCTTCTTTCCTTCTCCATTCTAGCCAAGGAGGAAGCTACCCAAGTTTGGGAGGATTCGGAGCTCGTTCGTGTCCTTTCGGAATCTTTACGTGTCGGTGTCGCTCCGGGAAGGCTTTTCTTCGATTCGATCTACCGGGAGGTATAAATCCTTTCTCCTTTTCATTTCCTCATGCATATAGGTCTATTTTGAACCCATAGGAATGACCCCCATGGTTGTATCTCTATTTCGTGTCTATTTGGAGGTCATAGGAGTGTCCTTTGTGTTGTGGTTGTGTCCATGTGGGAAAATCCCAAAATTGGACACACTATGTGTTGTTGTTATGTATGAATGAATTATTACATGTTTAATCTCATATTTTTGTATTGGAGATGTGTTCTATAGTGTCTCATATATATATATATTAGTGTAGAGAGTGAGTTCTAGATATATTATGTCATATACTTGTGTTCTTTTGTCTCAAACTACGCAAATCCGTCATGATTTTTATCCACGTTTTTAATTTCAGCCATAACTTAGAAATGTCATAACTTCTAGCTCAAAGCTTGATTTAATCTTCCATTTTTTTTAAAAGAAGCGTATTGACGTTAGCTTTCCAAAAACATGCATTAATAGGCCATATTCTTTATGTAACTTTCTGAAAAATTATTTGAGTGTCAGTTGTACGAACGACAAACGCGTTCTCGGTGTTTTCGCGAATCCGGGAGTTTTCGGAAACGAAAACGCGATCCGTTTGAAGTTTCGGAATGCTAACACATAGATCTATAACATACTTTAATCCTAGATTTTAGTTCATGCTGAGATGATACAGTATTGATTATTAGTAGGAGTTACTATTCGGCATATGTATTTTATGTATCCTTGTGTGTAATATAATGTTCTATTTGATTTTAACCCATGTTAATGTATATACATTATGTAATTAAATAGAGAATGCAAGAATGAGTAAATGTTTAAATAAATGATGTATGAGGTGTAAGTATCCTATCTAATGTAAGCATGTATAAGTATGGCTTGTAATGAATATGTAGGTTCCATAGTATATAATGTATGGTGCATATAGTGGTGCAAGAGAATAAATGAATGATGAATGAATGCAAGCATGAATGTAATGTAATAATAAATGTAATATATGTAGCCTTGTTAGGAATAAAACTAGAATTTAGTTTTGTTTCACTAAATAAGAGATACATGAGAACTCATATATGTGAATGTTAACTTCCTATTGACACCTCGCTACACAACTGTCATGCCTCACTATCACTCCACACACAATGCACACTACACTATATAACCCTCTCACCCTCACTCATTGACACTCTCACTCACACATTGCCTAACACTCATTCCATGATAACACACACATGTTCTTGTGCACTTTCATGACACACACACCCCCATGAACACATACACATGCTCTTCTCTCTCTCTCTCTCTCTCTCTCTCTCTCTATATATATATATATATATATATATATATATACTGTACATGGCTAAATGTGTTAATGTGGTAAATAGAGTTTTCCTATAGTTATATATACATATATGTGATATAGGGCCTAGTGTTGAATTCTCTTTTCATGTACACCTCCATGTTCACACACACACATAGCTTTACATGTTAGCTTCCTTTCTCTTATGTATAATATTGAATGTGATGGCTTGTGTTTGGCTTGTATAGCCTTGTGATTGGTGTGTGATTGCTAGACTAGGCTTGGTTAGGCCAAGTGAGACTTATTAGACTTGTTGGGCTAGGATTTGACCTAGTTTGACTAGTCTAGTTGACTGGAGTTGACCAAGTGTTGACTTTAGTCTAGTTTGACCTAGACAGCATGCAGATGCATTGTAGATTATATTTATCATTCCATGTGTACATCTTGACTTGTGTTGCTCTAACTAGGAGTCAGGTACCTTATCTCGGACAGTACATTTACTTCAGACATTCAGATACGAGACGAGTACATTCTCTGATAGTTCTTTCATTTACTTGTCAATTACTGTACTTCAGTTCTAGTGAGCTGTATGTAATTCTCTGTTACAAACACATATTATTATTTCTGAATCCATGTATGCGACACACATACTTACTCGTCTTACCTCTATTATTCAAATCACCATACGAATCACCATACGAATCACTATTCGAACCACCTATTCGTATCTTTATATGCTGGTTGGACTTTTATTCGATTGATGTGTCGAATTTTGGATTCATTTGTATTAGATGGGCGGGAAAATACTTGATTAGACATATGAACATTCCCACAATTCGAATCACCCCTCTGTGAATAATATTCGAACGATAGCCATTCCACACCCGGCCAGGTGTGTGATGTGCCGTATTTACCCTTAGCCGTTTACATGTCTAACTGAGTATTTTAAAACACACTTGGAGAATTTATTCGAATCATTATTAGAACATCATGTGAATCACTATTCGTATCACCTTATTCGTATCACCTTATTCGATTCACCTTATTCGAATAATGATTAGAATTACATTCGACTCATCTTATATTAGACTCACATTGGGATTATACTCGACTTATATTGTACCATCTGAACTCATTATGTTACTCTAGTTCAGCTAGATCTTATTTTTACAGTCTTCTTTTCTATGTTTCTCTTCTTGTTTAGTTACCTTATTTTATTGTACCTTAACTGCTTCTCTACATCACTACCTGTATAAAACTGCCATATTCATCAATACAACGTCTATAACTGTTTTATAGTTCTCTGTCATTTACTTGGGATTTTTTGATGAAATGTACTCGTTCCCGTCCTGACTGGACCTGTTGAAAATTTTACAGAGGATGATGAGGCACCCTGCACCCTTACTTGGAGTTTGCCTAGTTGACACTCGCGGCCTGGACCCCAGGAGAGGTTCAGGCAGCTGCTGAGGACGATACCTTGCTTAGTATAGATAGTTTAGACTGTTTTCCTTTTATGTTTAGTTGTTGTTCTTGATTCAGAGTTTGTATATTGTAGAGATGTTGAGACTTGTATTTCATTTCTGTTGTACCTCGGTTGAGGATTCTCTTATCTATTTTATCGTGCCATATTCTATCTCTAGATTGTGAGTGAGTTGTACCTCTGTGTTGGTCTCCTTATGGAGAGCATTCATATTATGTTAGTTATAGTTCATGACCTAGAACAGAGTTCTACCGCCGACACTGCGGCGTAGGCTGGGCGTTGTTACGCTCTTGCACCCTCACAGTGGGTGCGGGTCGTGACACTTTTTTAGTGGTAGCCCATGAAGGTCGAGTTTATGTTGTGGTATTCGAACTAGAGTATCACTACAGCCTGCAGCAGGATTAGGATTATTTTTAGAGGTACTCAATCACATTAGGAAAAACTCTTAATCAGATTCCTTTGTCTAAAATTGTTGCTTATTGACTTCCCTTGAATATAAACTGTCCTCCTTTGAATTTTCGCTTCATTCTCAGAAATTGCTCCTTGTTTTGATCTGTTTTCATGATGGTTATGAAGACAGGATCTCATCACTTCGGTTCGGGGGATACTATCGAGAGGCTGGCCACCTCTCGTCCTGTTCATCAGGGCCTCGAGACTGCAGCTCCTGTTGTGCCGACTCAGGTTGGCGTATCTGATACATTGGAGGTACACCTCTATCTGTACAGAGATTTTCTCCCATCATTTCTGATTTCTCTCATCAGCGGTGATTCATGCAGCATCAGCAGCAGACCAGGGAAAACCAGTAGTGCGATGAATGTACTCGCCTGTGGTCCTGAGCTGTCAAATGGGGTCGATGCTTAGAGTGATGCCACAAACCTAAAGATGAGATATATATAAACTAATTCAGGTTCAACAGAGTTAGGCGGGATTATATAGAATAAGCTATGTAATCTAGGTCAAATCTCAGTCCAACTAAGTCAAACTAGGTATCACGACCCGCACCCAGTTTTCGGACGCGAGCTCGTGAGCAAGCCAGCTACGTATCGAGCGGATTCTAGCCCGACTCGAATACGTATAAGCTGTCCAGAGAAGGATATCATGTCTAATCTAAACTATATCTTAATCTACAGGATTTATATAGACAAGAATGAACAAGTATGGGTCATGGTCTGCAGTCCATTAGCATATTGTCCGATTAGACTCTAAGAATGATATGAGTCCATAAAGTAAGCAAAATATATCATGGTACTGAATGTAAAGTACGAAAGGATAATAAAGAAATATTGCAAGCAAATACCTGTATCATACATCGTAATCCTCTACCATTCTGTTCTGCTAACTAACTCCATGCTGTCGCTAAACCTGAAGAGATCATCAAGTCCTCAGAGGACTAGCAAGATACATAATATACAAGCCAACATGTAATAGTACGAATATACAAAGAAGTAAAAAATAATCAAGGATATCCAACGAGACAAAATGAACTATGACACAAGATCTAAACACAAGGATCCTAAGACACTGGCATGCCATACTAGAAATGGCTAATAGGTCAAAGCTATAGACTGCAGTCAAGGCAAGCACTCACAATCTATAGTGTCTCAATCGCAGTCAAGGCAAGCACTCACAACCAAGACGGTAGCCAATCCTAGTATAAAAATCCTATAGACCGTAGTCAAGGTAAGTACTCACAATCTATAGAATGTCAAAGTCAAGTCCTACTCAAGTCATGTCAAGTCAAGTTATAATCAAGTCGAGAGAATCGTGGTGTAGGACTAGACGACTCTATCAAGTAATACTTATAAAACTAACATAGTGTAACAGATAGAAATATCATAACAGAAAAGAACAAGAATATGTAGACAACTAGAAACATGTAAAGTAAAACTATGACAGGATGAGTGTACTAGACATGGAATAAAGCAATCACGAATGTAAGGAAAAGAACAGCAGCAAGATAATGAATATGCATATAAATTATATTGTACAAGTTAGCAAGGTATACTTGCCTGAGGGTTGCACGGAGAACCAACAATGTATCGTTAATCAACAAGTCAGAAAGTCCAAGTCACACAACTGTCTCCGAAAGCTGAAATAAACATAACCACTGTTCTCAGAATAGTCAAATTAGCTCGAATTGCCTGTCCTTAAGTCCAATTCTGGACACAGGGGCAAAATGGTAATTTTGGGCAAAAATGATATCCGTCGTTGGACCCGCTTTGTACCGAAAAGTGTGCCAGAGTCAATGGTCTCTAAAGTCGTCAAACTACATGTCTACGAATTCATTTTGATGATGCAATCCCAACGGTATGTCTAATTTTATATTCCGGTGGGTCGTGCACAAAATCGCCTGTTGAATCGGATCGTGGGGCCCGCAAAATGGTGATCCGATCAATTGTCTCAGAATTGGACCAAACTTGGCATACAGGACCAAAAAAACTATTACGGTCCTGATGGCACAAGTTTCGTTTCGATCTGACGAGCGTGCACAAAGTAATTAAAGAATTTGCACAAAGGCCGATACGGTGAATTTCGACGGATACGCATAAATTCGTCGCGCACACGCGACCAATTTGAATTCCGTCAAAGCCCACACGACCACGAAGCCGTTACACACCTTTCGATGCTTTCGGTTCGACCATGTTGCCCGGATTGGCGGGACACACGTCGTATCGGAGGGTTTTCTATGTTTTCGAAAACAATTTTAACAAGTTTTTCGTAATTTTTAGAAATTGATTTCATCATGCATAATTAATAAATTTCAGAAATACAAAATAGGATTCGATCTCCTATATGTTGTCTATAAACCTATTCAAATAGATTTCCAAATCGGTCGATGGATTGCCTGCAAATTGCCTTCCAAAAGGGGGGTTGGACTGTCCTATATGTTCTGTTTTCGAGAAGTTTTTCGGGAACTTTGCGTCGAATATTTGTCGACACCGCATCATTACGGCACAATGTAATTAGATGGGTTCCTAGAGGGTCATATGGGCTAGCCCTAGAAATTTACGGAATCAAAAACAATGGAGTATACGTGAAGAAATTCGATTGAGAAGTGGTACCTCCACTGCTGCATATTGCTATCGTGTCCACTGTTCCGACGTGCGTGCGGTCCTGGCCGGCGGCGTTAGCCGTGCGCAGCGGTGCCGCGAGCGTGGGAGTGGCCGCCAAGGTCAGGAGGAGGGGTGGCGTGCCATTAGCTTAGGGTTTTTGAAAAAATTTCTCCCTCGATCCCTCATATATATATATATATATATATATATATATATATATATATATATATATATATATATATATATATATATATATTTACCAAAACCCCCTCTATATATAGATCAAGGCTCAAAAACTGACGCCTGACACGTATACAAGGAAAAAGTATACCACAAAAGGAAAGACAGGGGAAAAAGGACGGACGCAGCCGTCGACACTAAGGGAGGTGCGGTTGCCCAAAAGCTAGAGATATGTGGGAGCAGAGAGAACTCCTTTTACGACATTGCCGGTGAATTTCCCGGATAAGTGGTCCGCAGAGTATTGGTGTCCCTCGTACCTCGCTTTGTTGCGATTTTTCCAGATTGCCCAGGTGGCGGCCGCTGCAACGATCTGGTGGCCGTGAGAGGCGGCTCCCCAGTGGGCCAGAAGATCGATAAAGCACCCGTCTCCTAGAGAGGTATTGTAGTTACGGTTGAGGGTGCTCCAGATTTGGTCAGGAAGGCTCCCCTCCCGGAAGATGTGGTCGATAGTTTTCGACTGGCGCTCAGTACAGCAGTTGCAGGCGGACGCCAGGCTGAAACCGATGGAGTTAAGGTTGTCGTCGTTGGATAGTTTCTTTTTCATGACTCTCCACAGGAGGAAGGACCATTTCTTCGGGATACAAGAGTGCCAATAACGTGCGATGAATAGGTCTGGCCCATTCTCTAGGATCATATTTCTAGTCGATCGCACGGAGAAGGCTCCTGAGGTAGCCGGCGACCACCTCAGATTGTCTGCGTCGGTCCCAATGATAAGTCCAATCTGACGAATGCTGTCCACAGTTTCGTTGCCTGACCACTCACGAATCCTGTCCCAATTCCAAACGTTGTTGGTGGGGTTCCAAAGGTCTTTGATCTTGCTATTTCTGGGGGAGTCGGTAATGTTCAGGATAAGGCAGTCACCAATCCACCTTTCCAGGAAGGGATTGGCCTCGCCAGAGCCCAGTTGGAGTCTGATCGCGGGCTCTACTAACTCACGGCCCTGGAGAATGCGACGCCAAGCCGCAGAAGATCTGCTGTTCGCAGAGGCCGTCGCAGGGTGGATGTGTTTGAAGTACCTGGCTTTCATGAATTTGGTCCACAGGTTTTGGCTGGTGCGAAGTTTCCACTACATTTTCATCGAGAAGGCTTTGACGGTGTGATCGAGTTTGGTGAAACCGAGCCCGCCGCTCTCGGTGGGGATGGCCGTAGTATCCCAGCTGGCCCAGTGGTGTTTGTCTTGCCCCTTGTTGTGCCCCAAGAAGAAGTTGCAAAAGATCTTCTCAATCGACACAAGAACCATTCTGGGCGGAGAGCAGGCTGCCAGGGTATGGATGGGAATGGAGTTGAGTACATGTTTGATGAGGATAATTTTCCCTCCTGGGGATAGGGTGGCGTTATGACATCCTTCGATTTTGGTTCTGATTTTGGTGATCAAGTTCTCGAAGATGCTGGCGTTAGATTTCCCGTACGCCACAGGGCAGCCGAGATAGTTGAAAGGGGGATGAGCCACCGCAATAGAAGTTAGGTTGGTGAGTCTATTCGTATTTTCGATCTTGATGCTGTGGTGGGCGTATATAATGCTCTTGGAAAGGTTGATCTTCTGACCTGAACATCTGGAGTACCGCTTCAGGGTGTTGTGAACCACCTCCATCGATCCGAAATCCTCAGAAAAGAAGATGAGTAAGTCGTCGGCAAAGGCCAGGTGGGTGATGGTGGGGCATCCGCTGGCTGTGTGGTAATGCTGGAAGTTGGGGGTGTTGACCATGTTGTTGAGGTTTCTTCTCAGGATGTCGGCTACGATGATGAATACCGTAGACGAAAGAGGGTCGCCCTGTCTGACTCCTCGGCTAGATTTAAAGAACCCTTTGGCTTGGTCGTTGATAACTGTGGAGAACCAAGAGTTGCTGATGGATCTCCATACGATGTTGGTCCTGTTCTCGAAGAATCCGAAAGCTCTGAAGACCCATATCATGAATTGCCAATCCAGTCTGTCGTAAGCTTTTTCCGTGTCGATTTTGATTGCAATGTTGCCCCCTCTGATTGGAAATTTCATACAGGTGATGAGTTCTAGGGCCAGCATGATGTTGTCTTGGATGTTCCTTCCGCGAACAAATCCGCTTTGCTCCTCCGAAATAATTTTGGGGAGAGTTTCTGTCATTCTAGAAGCGATGATCTTGGAGATAATTTTGTTGGTAAAAGTGCAAAGACTGGTCGGTCGGAAATCACAAAAGGAGTTAGGGTTATCTTTTTTCGGAATGAGGATGAGATTGGCGCTGGAGATGGCTTTGGGGTAATGAGCTCCTTCTAGAAAGGCGATAGCCGCTTCGGTGATGTCCTGCTTGATGATATCCCAGCAAGTGCGAAAGAAGGTACCAGAAAAGCCATCTGGACCGGGAGCGCTATGCACTTTCAAGGCCTACACCGTGGCTTTAACTTCTTGTTCGGACAGAGGGCGTTCCAACAGCGCATTGTCGGAGTCGTTGATGATGGTGGGGATTTGGTCAAGGAATGAAGTGTCTTTGTGGACCATCTCCTTGAAGAATAGTTTGTTGTAGAATTATGTAACCGCCTCTTAGATCCTTTTATGGTCGGATCTGGTGATACCATGCTCGTCCGCGATATGGTGAATCGAAAGTTTATTTCTTTTGCCGTTGACGCAGGCGTGGAAATATTTGGAGTTTTTGTCCCCCTCGCTGTCCCATTTCAGTCTAGCTTTCTGCTTCTAAAATTCGGTCTCAACTTTGAGCCTGAATTTGAGCATGGCTTTGGTGAGATGCAAGGCTCTCCTAGCCGCAAAAGATCGGTCGGATAGGAATAAAGCTTCGACGCGGGTAACGTCGTCCTCTGCGATGTGAATAGCTTGAAAAATGTCCCCAAAAGCTTGTTTACTCCAATTGGAAAGAGCTTTCCTGGTGGCTTTGAGCTTGTTGCTGACCCGAGAGAGAGGATTTGGGGAGTTCTGGCTGTTCCACGCTTCGGCCACGATGGTTAGGAATTGAGGGTAGTCGATCCAAAAGTCGAGGAATTGGAAGTTCTTTTTGGATGGTTTGGATTTGTTTTTAATTTCCATCAGGATGGGGGCGTGATCGGATTCTGTGGAGTTGAGGTGGGACAGGGTGGAACTGATGCTCATACCGTGCCAGCTGGCGTTGGTGAGGGCTCTGTCCAATCGGGAGTATTGACGACGGTCTCCTTCCTGCATGTTGCACCAAGTGAATTTACTGTCTTTGAACTAGAGGGGGGTTAGGTGAGCATTAAAGATGAAGTTGTTGAAGTCTTGCATAGCTGATAGAGGCGGGGGACGGCCTCCGATCTTCTTTTCTCTGCAGGTGATGGCGTTAAAGTCCCCTATGCAAAGCCAGGGGGTGTTGGTGTTGTGGAGATAGGTGTCGAGAAGGTCGTTCCAGAGGTTTTTTTCGTTCTGCGATGACACAGCTACCGTGGACTGCTGAAAGGATAGCCCGCTCCGGCAGGGTGGGGTGGGCGATCCAGCAGGAGAGAACTTGATGAGTGTCCTGAATGATGTCGAATTTCACGTCCTTCGACCCGAGAATCCAGATGTCGTTCCTGCCAGCAATAGCCGTAGGGAGGCCCAGAGCCAGCTGGGTAGATTTAAGACGTTTGGAGGGGATTTTAGGTTCAATGATGATGAAGACGTCAATCTTGTGAATTTTTCGAAGACAGGATATTCTCCTTAATGTCGGTTTATTAGCCAGGCCTCGAACGTTCCAAGATATGATGTTAAGCATTTAAGGGATTTTGGGGGTATTTTTTGTTTCGCCTTGCGGCGGATCTGGTTAGTATGGTAATGGTTTTGTCGGTGCCTGTTATCCTCTGTTGGTGGTTGATCAAGCCCGAGGGGGCTTCCTGCGACAATGACTTGTGGGCCTCTCCACGGTTGGGGGGGCCTATCAAATTGCCAGCTGAGTCGACTGCCGTATCCTCCGTGGGGATGATTAGGGAGTCGTGCGCGCTCTCGATCAACAGATGCTGGAGGGGAGCTCCTGCGGCTAAGACTTGAAGGCCTCTCCTCACTTGGTCGGGACCGAGGATAGCGGGGGCGTCTTCGACTGGGATGGTGCTGGAGGAATGATGAGTTTCATGGGAAAGGGGATGGACTGGGGGTCGGCCCCCTT
Source organism: Iris pallida (assembly GCA_029216955.1). Taxonomy (NCBI): domain Eukaryota; kingdom Viridiplantae; phylum Streptophyta; class Magnoliopsida; order Asparagales; family Iridaceae; genus Iris; species Iris pallida. The sequence continues at coordinate 7,974,398 of JANAVB010023800.1, forward strand.
GCTGATGTTAAGTGGTCGGTGATCTACTTTGTCTGAATCAGAGCCGTCCTCCGCACACGAGGATGGGGAGGAAGACGGAGGCTCGGGGGTGCTGGATCCTTCTTGAGGGTTACCGGACTCCGGGTCTTCTGAATCGAGAATGGCAAATTGATTGGAGATCTCTATGTGTTGGGGGATAAAAGGGATCAGGGCCCTGCTCGGTGGTTCGCTGGGCTCATCGTTGCAGGAGTTGAATCGAATGTGAGAATTTGGAAGAGGAAGAATGGGCGACTTGGGGTGCTTCCCCTCCGAGAGATCGCTGTCTTGTCTGGAGGGCTTCTTTTTAAGCTCCGGATGCAGGCGGTGGCAGTGCTTGGGTAGGTGTCCTCTAAGATGGCAGTGGTTGCAGTACAGTATGTGATTGTCGTAGAGGATTTGTTGGGTGTGGGTGTGGTTGCCTAGCTCTATAGTGATGAAATTGGGTGGTTCTGCAGAGAGATCCAGTTCGACACAGATTTTGGCATAGTGGGCTTTGGTGAGGTTACTGGTCTCGGGCGCCGACGCCACGTACGTCCCGAAAGAGTTGGCTATGCGTTGTAGCGCCGCAGGGACAAAGTAGATAAGAGGAAGGTTGGGTAGGGTGACCCAGGCTGCCACCGTCGCGGAATCTTCTTTGGTGTTGAACTCAGGAGACCACTTGATAATCTTCAACTGGTGAGTATCGATCTTGCAGGTGCCCTTGGACCACACGGTCCTATGATCACGGTCAGAGGATAGGTGTAGGAGAATGTGTTTTGGGTCGAGGGGAGCTACTTGGTAATCCGACGAGAGATTCCATTTTGCGATCGCTTCCTGCACCCTAGGAAGTTTGGGACACCCAGTGGAAAATTTAAGGATGAAAGTGTGAGGAAAGGCCGTAGACAGCGACGATAATTCCAATTCAGAGAATGGGATGACGGGGGTGGAGGTCTCATGAGGGTAATCAATGTCTGACAGCTGAACGTCAGGGAGGATAGTGCCCTTCGATGGGGTGAGGTCCGGACGAAGTATGGCGGCATAGGAGCCAGGGGGCAGACCGGAGGGGGCGGAGCCCGAAGGGCCGGAACGGGAGGGCGGATGGCCGCACAGGGGGGGCGGAATCCCGGAAGCTGGGAGGGGGTTGGAGATAGAAGGGGCATGCTGCCCTGGCGAGGAGGAAGGAGGAGGGGGCACGACCGGCCAAGAGGAGGGGCCCTGGGAGACCACAGGGGGAGGAAAGATGCCGGAGATAGCGGTCTCGGGTAGGGAGGAGGGCCGCACTGGTGGCACATGGGCAGAAAGTACCGACTGAGCAGGGAGAGCAGGGGCTAAGGCGGACGAGGTGGCAGGGGGAGTTGAGGGCGTCGGTGATGAGCTAGGGGGGCGGAGATACCAGGGGATTGGACGGGAGCCAGGGTGGTTCGGACGACTGCTGAGGGTGGAGGGATGTCAGTACGGCGGGAGCCGGTAGGGGGGTGCGAGAGGGAGGGTGGGAAGGAGGATGAGCGAGAAGGGAGGGGATTAGGGAGGAGGGTGGGAGGAGACGGAGAAGCCCCGAGGGTGGGGCTGGATGGCACAGAAGCGCGGAGAGGGGGGGTGGGATGCGCCCTGATTGGCAGGGGATGGATAGCGCAAGAGGGCTGCGCAAAGGAGGGAGGGGGATGGATTGCGCTGGAAGCCTGCGCAAAGGAGAGGTGGCCCTGAATGGCGCGCGCAAACCAAGCATGCTGCTCTATGATGGATGACACAAGCGACTGCAGTTGCGCAACAGAGGCTGAAAGAACAGCTTGCGCAACAGGGGGTGGTTGCTCCGCGCAAGTGAGAGGGAGCTCCTCGGGGAGCGCGCCCAGGGTGGGGAACTCGAGGAGCCCAGAGGTGGGGGGCCCGAGGCCTGTACTGCTGCAGATCGCGAAACCCGAGGGGGAGAAGAAGGGATTCGAACAACTTGGGGAAGCGAAAACGGGAGGGGGCTGCAATGGGAGGTCGGCGACGCCGGCTCCGGCGGTCCCGTGCGCCCAGGCGCCAGGGGGCAGGGGATCTGCCAACGAAAATGGAGGTGGGGAAGAGGGACCGCTGCGTGGATCCAGGACGGGAAGAGGGCCAGGCGGCGAGGGGGGGATAAGATGGCGGAGCGGGAGAGCTAGGAAGGGGAGGGGGTGGGTAGAGAAGATGGAGCTGGCGGTGCCATGCCAGCACCTCTGGAGGCCAGGGGAGGACATCGGGGGAGGCAGTCGGAGGAGGACAGCGGAGAACCGGGCTCGGGGGCCGGAGGAGGGGGGAGTGAAGGGGCGGCCGGCCTAGGCCGTCAAAAGAGGAGCGCTGGTCGCTCGGGAGGGGAGGGGACGAAGACCATGGGAGTTTTTTTGATCATTATATATATATATATATATATATATATATATATATATATATATTGGCCGAACAGGGGTTTACTCGGCTGCTGTGGGGGATGTTAAGGGGTCGGGCCTGGTTTGTATTAGCCTGACTGGTGTGGGTGTTTGCCTTAGCCTGTGATGGCTTTGCCTTGGCTTGGTTGGGCTTGGGGTTGCTGGCCCACTTCAGTTGGGCTTCTTAGCTCTGCTGGGTCGGGCTAGGATTAGAGAGGCTGGGCTTGGTTTGGTTTCTTTTTATTTCTTTTATCTATTTCTTTATTAGTCTAATATATACGTATATATGTATATTCATATATATATATATATATATATATATATATATATATATATATATATATATATATATATATATTTTATATATACACACATACACATATACGTATACATATACTATATATATTTATATATACACACATATACCTATATATATCTCTATACATACACACCATGTATATACATATTTATATATACATTATATATACATAAACATACACATCTTTTTAATATATATTTATATATATATATATAAATATATATATATATATATATATATATATATATATATATATATATATATATATATATATATATATATATATATAAATATATATATATATATATATATATATATATATATATATATATATATATATTTTATATATATATATATATATCTTTGTTAGATAATAAAATAATAATAACTATTAATAATAAATAATTTATTTATTTATTTAATAACCATAATATTAACATTAATAATAATAATAACCCTAATAATACTGTAATTAAACCAATAATATATTTTGGTGAACTCATCAAACACACCATTTATTTGGCTCCAGAAATTCATACAATTATTCTAAAACAACATTTAAATAAACTATTAAATATTTAGAAAGTATTTGTCAAGTCCTAAAAAATAAATAAGAAAATATTTGTCACACATAAAATGTCTACATGGCCGTCTTTGGTCTCACTACATACCTACAAGGCTTGGATTTGGTTCGGGTCCAATCAGGACTATTTTGGTACAACCGGGTTCCCTAAAACTCAATAATATGATTAATAAATAAATAATCTTCGGTAAGGTTTAAGTCGCAACTTGGCCTAGTTTTTCTAGCTAGGATATCACTATGGCTCGGCCTTCCCCACCAGGGCTAATACACTAGTCAAAGCACGCCGTTGTACTATCCGTGCCATGATTCCTAGTCGTCTGGTTCTCCAAAACTCAACCATGGCTAAAGTCATCTACCGTAACAATTAACTAAATAATTATTTATAAAAATCCTAAAATTACCATTTAAATCAATTAAATAATAAAAAAAATTCAAAAAATTTCGGGAAGGGGAGCTACTAATCTACCCACCATAAAGTAATTTCGTCCTCGAAATTCTAATTCATAACTATTCCTTAAAAATCAAGGTCGACTATTACTTTAATCTTCTCAAATTTAATTTCTCCTGAAATATTTTATGACCTTCTCCAGTCATTTTATAACTCCGAATACTTGAGGACTTCTACCCACCTTTGGTCATACTACTCCTCAAATTACGGTCACTATAATCTTATAATCTTCTAACTACTGGCTAATAGTCCTTCCAACAGGTATCTAGGGCATATGGCATCTATAATTCTCATATCTATAAACAACCAAAACTCAAGAATCATGTAATATTATACTATAATTTAAGAATTTCTGATGAATCCTAGACATCACTATTAATTCGTCAACCCAAAATAGGAAGGAACGAGAATTCAATGATATGAAAAGCAAGGGGGCATAATTGAGAGCAAACATGGAATTTTCAAGGATGTAGAGAATTTCTAGGAGAATTTTCAAGGCAGAGTGGATTGAGATTTCTAAGGGTTTAGTCAGATGCGCAGGCTCGTACCAGTACAGTTACGTAACCGGTACGATATGCTCTGACCTGCATGGGCCACTACAAAAACTTGTCACGACCCGCACCCGATTTTCGGACGCAAGCTCATGAGCAAGCCAGCTACGTATCGAGCGGACTCCAGCCCGACTCGAATACGTATAAGCTATCCAGAGTAGGGTATCATGTCTAATCTAAACTATATCTCAATCCACAGGATTTATATGAACAAGAATGAACAAGTATGGGTCATGGTCTGCAGCCTATTAGCATATTGTACGATTAGACTCTAAGAATGATATGAGTCCATAAAGTAAGCAAAATATATCATGGTACTGAATGTAAAGCACGAGAGAATAATAATGAAATATCGCAAGCAAATACCTGTATCATACATCGCAATCCTCAACCATCCCGCTCTGCTAACTAACTCCATGCAGTCGCTAAACCTGAAGAGATCATCTGGTCCTCAGAGGACTAGCAAGATACATAATATACAAGCCAACATGTAACAGTACGAATATACAAAGAAGTAAGAAACAATCAAGGATATCCAGCGAGACAAAATGAACTAAGACACAAGATCTAAACACAAGGATCCTAAGACACTGGCATGCCATACTAGAAATGGCTAATAGGTCAAAGCTATAGACTGCAGTCAAGGGAAGCACTCACAATCTATAGTGTCTCAATCGTAGTCAAGGCAAGCACTCACAACCAAGACGGTAGCCAATCCTAGTATAAAAATCCTATAGACCATAGTCAAGGTAAGTACTCACAATCTATAGAATGTCAAAGTCAAGTCCTACTCAAGTCATGTCAAGTCAAGTCAAGTTATAATCAAGTTGAAGGAATCGTGGTATAGGACTAGACGACTCTATCAAGGAATACATATGAAACTAACACAATGTAACAGATATAAATATCATAACAGAAAGGAACAAGAATATGCAGACAACTAGAAACATGTAAAGTAAAACTATAACAGGATGAGTGTACTAGACATGGAATAAAGCAATCACGAATGTAAAGAAAAGAACAACAACGAGATTATGAACATGCATATAAATTATATTGTACAAGTTGGCAAGGTATACTTGTCTGAGGGTTGCACGGAGAACCAACAATGTATCATCAATCAACAAGTCAGAAAGTTCAAGTCATCACAACTGTCTTCGAAAGCTGAAATAAATATTACCAATGTTCTCAGAATAGTCAAATTAGCTTGTATTGCATGTCCTTAAGTCCAATTCTGGACAGGGGCAAAACGGTAATTTTGGACAAAAATGATGTCCGTCGTTAGACCTGCTTTGCACCGAAAAGCGTGCTAAAGTCAATGGTCGCTAAAGTCGACAAACTACATATCTACAGATTCGTTTTAATGATGCGATCCCAACGGTACGTCCAATTTTGGATTTCGGTGGGACGTGCACAAAATCGCCTGTTGAATCGAATCGTGGGGCCCACAAAATGGTGATCCGATCAACTGTCTCAGAATTGGACCAAACTTGGCATACAGGTCCAAAAAATGATACGGTCCTGATGGCACAAGTTTCGTCTCGATCTGACGAGCGTACACAAAGTAATTAAAAAATTTGTACAGAGGCCGATACGGTAAATTTTGACGGATACGTATAAATTCGTCGCGCACACGTGACCAATTTGAATTTTGTCAAATCCCACACGACCACGAAGCCGTTACGCACCTTTTGATGCTTTCGGTTCGCGACCACATTGCCCGGATTGGCAGGACGCACGTCGTATCGGAGGGTTTTCTATGTTTTCGAAAACAGTTTTAATAAGTTTTTCGTAATTTTTAGAAACTGATTTCATCATGCATAACTAATGAATTTCAAAATTATAAGATAGGTTTTGATCTCCTATATGTTGTCTATGGATTGGTTGCAAATCGCATTCCAAAAGGGGGGTTGGACTGTCCAATATGTTCTGTTTCCGAAAAGTTTTTTTGGAACTTTGCATCGAATATTTGTCGACACCGTATCATTACGGCATGATGTAATTAGATGGGTTCCTAGAGGGTTATATGGGCTAGCCCTAGAAATTTACGGAATAAAAAACAATGGAGTATATGTGAAAAAATTCAATTGAGAAGTGGTACCTCCACTGCTGCATATTGCTATCGTTTCTACTGTTCCGAAGCACGCGCGGTCCTGGCCGGAGGCGCTGGCTGCTTGCGATGGTGCTGCGAGCGCTGGGGTGGCCATCCAGGTCAGGAGGAGGGGTGGCGTGCCATTAGCTTAGGTTTTTTGACAATTTTTCTCCCTCGATCCCTCATATATATACATATATATATATATATATATATATATATATATTGGCCGAACAGGGGTTTAATCGGCTGCTGTGGGGGAAGTTAAGGGCTCGGGCCTGGTTTGTATTAGCCTGGCTGGTGTGGGTGTTTGCATTAGCCTGTGACGGCTTTGCCTTGGCTTGGTTGGGCTTGGGGTTGCTGGCCCACTTCAGTTGGGCTTCTTAGCTCTGCTGGGTCGGGCTAGGATTAGAGAAGCTGGGCTGGGTTTGGTTTCTTTTTATTTCTTTTTTCATTTTCTTTATTAGTCTAACATATACGTATATATGTATATTCATATTCATATATATATATATATATTTTTTTTTTATATTCATATATATATATATATATATATATATATATATATATATATATATATATATATATTAAAAATATATATATATATATATATATATATATATATATATATATATATATTTATTTATATATATATATATATATATATATATATATATATATATATTTGTATTTGTATTTATATTTATATTTATATTTATATTTATATATTTATATATATGTATAAAATATATATATTTTATATATATTTTTTATATATATTTATATATATATATATTATATTTTTATATACCGAGATTGTGACGGAGCAAAGAGTTCGCTGATCCATTGGAAAAATGTGTGCGAAGTCGCTGCGACGAGGCACCATTTCTGGATCCATTTCGAACGCGTCACGACGAGAACCTGTACAAAATGCACAAATTGCCTAGACGACGCTTCCCGGAGGACGGTGGCCGCCACGGGTAGGTGTGCCCAGAGTTCGCCCGGCCAGGGGGGGCCCGGCCACGACGGCGTGCGGCCGGCAGCGGCGCTTGGCCGCGTTGCTGCGGCTGCGGCTGCCATTTCTGGCCACTGCTACTGCAGTTGCTTACTGCGGTTGCTGGCCCAGCTAGGCGGCGTGGCGGCTGTAATGCCCTAGAACCAGAATACTAGAGAGAGGGGGCTAACATAGCCAACTACGTTTATTGAAGTGCAACCCACCTCGCTATATGGTCACGGCTGTCAAGATACATGAGGGTTTATCTACAAGCCATCAGTCACTTAAGGTCATGAACAAGCCTATTGTCTCAATCTCAGGCAAGTAATAACCATTACAAGATATCAGAGCACCAAATATACGATAGTAAGGCATCCCATACATTACATATTTAGATGATCATGAAGCTAGTAGTATAAAATGTCAAGACTAGCAAGAGTTTCAGTCATACATGATAACCCTCGGATTCGTTAATCATGTTACTGCCCGTAGGCAGACAGTAAATAAGGGTACAATACGAGCTAACACGTGCTCGCCGGCTAAACGTCTCAAAAGAATAATTTTACAATAGAGTGGAAGAGCTAAAAGTAAACCCACTCATTGCCAGGGTTACGCCTGGTGGTCACTATCTGGCTGGAAGGTAGACAGATCCTCTGGAGCTGCTCCGATATCTGGCCATACAAAACCAGCTTTTGGGTCAGACCCCAGAAAGAGCAAGTGCCACACAGAAGGCTTCACTTAGGAACTAAAACCAGCATATAATAAATGAATATTAAAGTTAATTATAAAGATACTGATAATAACAGGGGCAACAAAATGAATTGAGTACGAGGAAACCATTCAAGTAGCCAGGTTGCAACCTTTAAACCAAACAAGGATCGAGGTTGCAACCCTTCACCTGAATAGAAACCCGTCTCAAATACTCCTAGTAAAGTAAAACATGATGAGCTTGACATAGGGTGAAATAAGACGATAAACGAAGAGAGGATAAGGAACTACTCCGGGAGCCAGGTTACAACCCTTAAACCAAACAAGGACCGGGATTGTAACCCTTCGCCTGAACAGAACTTGACCCCTGATCATTATTGTTAAGGTCAGTATAAATAACCATGCTATTGAAGTAAGGTAAAACATGACGAGCATGGCATATGGTGCAATAAGACAATAAACGAAGAGAGGATACAGAACTGCTCCGGAAGCCAGGTTAGAACCCTTAAACCAAACAAGGACCGGGGTTGTAACCCTTCACCTGAACAGAACTGGTCTCCTGATCATTATTGTTAAGGTAAGCATACATAATCAGGACGATATATGATAAGATAACCATGTGACTATTCAGATAGCCAAGTTACAACCCTTAAACCAAACAAGGACCGGGGTTGTAACTCTTCATCTGAACGGAACTTAGTTTCTCATCATTTATCGATAAGTAAAGCACAAAGAATCAGGTCATGCCACGATCTTATACAGGATCAGACAAGACTAAACTGTGCTAGCCTACATCCAAACAATCACGGCCACGCAATGAGTACGGCTTGATACTTTAACTAACTAGGGTTATCATAGGCCTAGTTACTATCAAAATGTAATGAGATTATTCCAACAGCCACAAGCCCTGTAGACCATCCAGGTTATACAGGTCGAATATCCATCCATGGTGGGAGCAACACTTGACAGTATGCTGTAAATGTACCCTACTAATCGGCAGGCTACAAGTCCACGCGAGCGCCCAGATAACGGGATTGCCTGTAGCGGGGAAAATCTCTTTATGACTACTAAATTATTGTAGTTGTTAGCCTTAGTCAATTTTTAATAGGTACCCCTGACCGTGGTATTCAGGGATCCATACCCTAGACATGATGTAAGACAGAACTGGTTCATTATACAAACACAATCATCTACGGTGTCCAGGTCATTCATTATAGTCATGTCATGCAAGCCGTCGCAACAGCTTTCAATAATTACTATCCTGCGTACTTGTCATATCTTGTTATGTCATGTCATATCAAGTACTTACTATGCCATGCCATATCATGTGCCATTATTAACCCGGTCGTATCACTCAATCCGTGCTTGTCAAGTCATGAAAAGTGTAAGACATAGAAGGACAATCGGATACACAAGGGCTCAAAGCTCTATGCGAGTGAGCCTCTACGCTAGGCCAAGGGCCTCAAGCGTAGAGTGGAACTATGCTAGCACGAGCAAGGGTACACGTGGGTGGTGTTTTACGCTAGTCGGGTTTTACGCAAGCGAGAGTATACGCGCGTAAGATTTTACGCGAGTAGAATTCTACGCACGCAAATTCCCGAGCGAAACTCTATGCGGGTGAAACTCTATGCGGGTGAAACTCTCGAGCAAGACTTTACGCAAGCGAGAGTCTGTTCAAGCTAGGGTTATACGCAAGCGCAATTTTACGCGAGCGGGAGAGCCCCGAGCGTAAAATTTGTAGGAACTCAGCATAAAATGGAGTACACTGGCACGCAAATGCGTGTGCATAAAAGGCTGAAATAATATGCTGACACGTAAAACGTGGGTGTACGGCTACACGCTACGCTAACACGTTAGAACGTGTGCGTAAAACTTCATCTTCTTCTTATGGCCAAGACAAACATGCATAAAAGCTCAGGAACTCGAGGAACTCCATCTCGGCCAAGACTTGGTGAAGTCTGGCCATCTCAACACCAAACTTGCGTAAAAATCAGGAGGCCTACTACATGGAACTCTTAGTTTGCGAAAATAAGCCATTTTAGTAGATCAAAACCAAGAATATCAAAATGCTAGAATCTTAGATCTACATAAAATGTGCCATGGAATTTGAAAATGCTAAGTACTAAAGTGGCTTAGAATCTTGTGGAGAAGAAAATAGAACAATAAAATTGAGTTCCTCCATGAAGCGAGTTGCACTTGCCTAAACCACCTGTTAGGTGGAAGAGAGTAATGGTGAGGAAAAGTAATGAAGAAGAAGAAGTAAATAAGGAGAGAAAGAGTGTTGGGCGGCTATTAAAGGAAGAGAGGAGTGGTAGGTGGGGGTTTGGTCCATATGAAGAAAACAAATCCAAACCGAACCAAGCCAACCAAGCCGAACCAAGCAAGAGAAATACTAAGATAAACCATGCCAGGAAACATGCAATATACGTATACGTATACCAAAATACGTAATACGAACCACGGTCGTTACAGCGGTACGGCCAGTGGAGCACGGCAGCAGCGAGGGTGGTGGCTGCGGGTGAGGAGGAGAAGAGAGAGAGGAGAGGTGGTGGTGATTGTGGTTCAGTGGAGGTGGCTGAAGTGGTGGTGGTGATTGGTGTTGAATGAGGAGAATGAAGGAGAGGGCTGGTGGAGGAGGAGCTCGGGAAGGAAGGAGGAAGGAGTTGCTGGTGGCTGTGCTAGGGAGGAGGAGGAAGAGGAGGTGAAGAATGGAGGTTCGGGTGAGGAGCTGCTGTGTTGTAGTATTAGGAATAGAGAGAGAGTAAAATAATTGTTGTGAGTGAATATTAAGGAAGAGAGAGAGAAAGTGAGGAAAATGAGAGGGGAAGAGAGAGAAAAGTGATTCCCTAAAAGCTAGGGCCGGCCAAGGGTGTGGGAGTGAGTGTTGTGAGGATGTGGGCTTGGGATTTCATATGGGTAGAATGAAGGGTTGGGATTAAATGTAGGAATAGATCATTTCTTAGGGATTTAAATCATGGGGGTTATTCTTGAATATTTAAGAGATGTAGACTAGGTATTTAATATTTTTTAAAGATAATGAGAGTGAGGGTGTCCTGAGAAAGGATGACACGAAGCTTGGACTGGGTTTGGTTGAGCCGGGTCGGGTCAAAATCGGACATGGTGTAATAATTGAATTAATATAGGTATTTATGATCATGGGTAAATAAGTAGCATGTGGGGGCTCAAATAAATAGGACACAAGTGTCATGTGGGTAGTAGGCTTCGTGTGGGCCATGTCCATATTTTGAGTCGACTAGGTTGGATCGATGTCGGATCTCGAAATTAAATTGGAAGTCAGGTCACATTTTACGGTGGATAATTAATTGGCCTAAATTGACCCAAAAATTGTGCGAAGCAAATGAAGCACAAGATGGTGTGTCTGAATGGGACACGAAAGTCATGGGTGTAGGGCGTCTCGAGTAGATCATGCATGAAAAGTTGATTTCAAGAAAAAGACTAGCCTTGTGCTCCTAAATTAAAAGTCACGGTAACGTGTATATGACGGTCAAAGATAAAAGTGGGAAAATCAATTAATAATTATTTAATGATCAAATGGTCTAAATTGATCCGAAGTTGTGTGAAGCAAAAAGAGTATAAGGGAACAAGTTTAGGTGGAACATGATATATCAACATGAAGATAATCTTGTCTACTACACACTGATAAAGAGAGTTTCCAGAGATTGGCATCCCTGACACTCCAGAAGTCAAAGTCACGGTAAAGAGCATTTAATCAAACAATAATCAAATATTAATATCTATTGCAAATAATTGATTTATAAAATAAAAAAATAAGCCCTAAATTCAGTGGGCTTACACATTGTTTCATATTGGACCAGTATATCAAGACTCATTTACAGACATCACCTTACTTGCTGGTATTACATGTATTTCTAGCTAGACTTGTATCTTACTAGGTGTCTGTATTAGGGACCCATATAATACTTATCGGGCAGAAAAATACCATAGTAGACATGTAAATAAACCCAAAATCTGAAATCACTCGCGCTGGAATCACCCCCTCTGGTCTAATCAAGAAAGATAGCACTCGTACATGGAGCACGTGCATGATGTCGTACATTACCTCCTAGCCATTTACATGTCGAAAGTGGTATTTCAAAATATAGTAGATAGGAGTAGTCTTTCTGGTCTCACTTCATGTTTACTGGACTCATTATACGTGTTAGATATATTTATACTTGCTGGATTCATGCTTAGTCTATTTCAATTACTTGTTTTCGTTTACATGACTTTATTTACTGTCTTAGTTATCTATTTATTACAAGTTCTGTACTATGTTCCATGATTCCTTTTTTTAATCATGTATCTTATTACTATTTACCGTTTTATAGTTTTTACCGTGTATTGGAACTGCTATTAGAAATTTGCTTTGCTCCAATCCTGAATGGATAACATTTTTTAGATGATGAGTATGGCGTCATGTATCCGACACATTATGGAGCTCAGGAGACCTAGGGGGCTGACCCCACAACAATTTAGTGCAGATATGTCGTTTAGCTTTTTACCCTAGAATAATCGAATTTATTTTCGGAACATTATTTGAGTTGTATATATATTTTGGTGCAGTAGGATGTTGGTCTATCTAGACATATTTGAGACTTGAGACTATATTGACTTATACTTTCTCCTACATTGTGACTATGAGATTTTCTTCTCTTTTATATCATTATCGTGCCATCTATCTACCTTATAGTTTATTGTTATTTAGTTTGGATATTTTGTATTTTCCTCCTTTTGGAGTTGAGATATTATTGACAGGTTATGATATATATTTATGAGATATAATTAGTTAGCATTGCTGACCTAGACAGCATTCTACCGCTAATGTTGCGACAAAGGCTGGATGTACTCATGCACTCGTACCCTAATACCGGGTGCGGGTCGTGACAATATTCTCACAAGAATATTTCCATATTTCCTTTTGGATGTCGTACTCGTAGAGCATGTAAGCCCCCTAAATGTTTTAGAATTTATTTTGAATTTTATTTAAATTATTGATTAATAAATATTGTTCCACTATTATTTTTATCATTAATACCCGGTTCGGTAGCTTTGATTTTAGAAGCACAACAAATGTCAATTTCTCAAAACCAATTTCATATCCATGATATAGACGAGTCCATCTTAATTTAGGCATATCATGTCCCACTCAAACATGTCTCATTGTGCTCTATTTTTATTGTACAATTTTGGGATGAAAAGGGCCACTTCAAATATCTACTCTAATATTGTTATTGTTTCTAATTTAATTTGGGGATCCAACCTCAATCCAAGTTTTTTGACCTAATATATGATTTTGACCTATTTTGAGCCTACTACACCCATGCCACTAGTGTCCCATGCAATTTACTCTCCATGTGGTACTTATATTCAAATGACATACAAGACCTATTTGATTAACTTTCGAAACCTGTTTCGACTCGAATTAATTCTATCGGTCCAAAACTATCGAGTCCAACAAGATAATGTAGAACCTATTCTCGGTTGCCCTAACCTAGTAGATTCATTTTAGATTGATTTATATCAATTAAAGTACAACCAGTATTGATTGGAATTAATATCTAAACCACTCAATCTGCATTTTTCTATTTTGGAAACCAACTCAATCTATTAAGATACACCTAGCCATATCTATTGATTGGATTACCAAACCTCAATAACGACACCAAGACATCCCATTTAAATCTTATTAAGCCTCCAAAGAGCCATGGTCGTTCGTTTGGTCGGTAGAGAGGAAAACACTAGACCTATTCACAATATAGTGCTAAAATCGAAATAACTGGTTTGTCCACTTCCAACCCTTGTTTACCTGTTTTTATGATCAAAACTCCACCAAACAAATTCTAACATCTACCCCTATGTGTCCCTTAACATCTCCAAGCGCCACCTCACATGGATCATCACTGTTTGTCAGCGGCGCTCGTTGTATGAAAGTTGGTCCAGGCTGAACCAATTTTGTTGCACGATAGTTTTCGGCGACTCGTGAGACCTTTTAATCTCAAACGAGTTACTATTAAAGATCCTAACATCCCTCGCTATTTATCACGACCCGCACCATGATTAGGGGCACAAGCACGTAGGTACGTCCAGCCTACGCCACAGAATCGGCGGTAGAACGCTGTATAGGTCTACTAGAAAGTATAGCATCTAGACACAATATATATGTACCTGTCATCTCCGCACGGAGGTATATAATATCAACTCAATCATAAGACATCTAAGGAAGATAGGCACGAATATCATAAAGATATGATAGAAATATATGAACTGAAAAAGATGCGAAGTTACAACACAGTTTAGAGTTAAAGACATAACACAAGAATCCAAAATATAACATAAGTCTCAATACTAGCTGGAACGCAGTCCGGTCAAACCTATCCAACAGTCTAAGTATGAGGTAAATCCTCGACTGGCACCAAGGGTAACATCTGGTCAAAGTTTCCATCTTGGCCTTACCCGTAATAAGTAGAGCAGTCGGCCTCTAAATCCTCTGTAAACATCAACTGTAATCCTGTCAGGATAATGAACGAGCATAAATATCAACAGCAGTTCCATAGTATTGATAAATGCTATAAGAGACAATCATAATAGAATACAAGATGATATATCAAGACTGGACTATAAACAGGATATGTAAAAATAGAAAATCATGTCAGGGTGTAATATACAGGAAACTAGAACAGTACATGAATATCTAGTGTACAATATAAATATAAACAGTGCCTTGAGTATTATAGCATAATGTGATCGGCTTGGGTCAGGATCAGGCTATTCTATTTGACCGGCTATACACAAGATGTTGGCCCATTCCATGGTTACACCCGATTTTAATAATCGACATGAACTTAAGTCAATACACAAAATATACGAACTACTGCTAATCATTTCAGGACGTGCGAAATCAATATCAACAAGCGTATTACTGTATCATCAAGCACATAAATCATCTGTTTGAAGCTTACTTTCATTAAAATCCAGTCCGAGTCATTTTACAATTTATTATGTATTTTATATTTATTGAGTCTAGGATATAAATTCTAAGATCGACTAGGTAATACTGGCTTAGGTTAAACTTAGTCCACTTTTCTATAAAGCCTACCTATTCATATTCCATCCACCAAAAAGTTCAATTTCATTTTTGTAACAGAATTTGACGAATGTTCAATATTTTCCTAGACAGAACTCAAACCGAGTTCGATCCGAACTCTGTCCGAGTTTGGTCTGTTTAAATTCAAATATTTGTTGCCTCCAAATTTGTATGCAACATTCATATGCGAAATCTTTGCATCAGAACTCTACCAAAACTCTGTCCGAGTTTGGTCCCAGAAAACACCTATAAATAGAAGAGAGTTTTTCGTTTCAAATCACTCATTCATTCTTCATCTTCTCTTTTCTATTCAATAAGTATTTTTGTAGGACCGATTGTAGGAACGAGTTATAAAGCGCAATACTCTAGAGGGGGGGGGTGAATAGAGTAGGCAGCGGAAATTAACTATTTAAAAATGTTAGTAACAAGATCACAGATAATATATCACAGATATGTAAATAAAAAGTAGAGAGTAGAGAGCAAACGCAAACACAAGGATGTATACTGGTTTTCCTCTGTTGAGGACTAGTCCAGTCGAAAGAACTCTAGCTTCCAGTTGAATCCACTATGGAAAATCACCACAAGTTTTCATCCGAAGATCTTGCAACTTCTACAACGCGAGCTTTGATCCGAAGTACTCGACCAACTTCAATTGTGAAGTGTGTACCTTCAATCAAGCCTCCGATTACAACCACTCTGAAACTTCTAGACCGTACCGTACTGGCAAATCGACTAGAGGATTGTAACTGGCTTGGGATTTGAAAATGAAAGCTCAGAATACTTTGGAAGAAGTGGTAGGTTGATAGAGAAGAGATATGAAAGTGAATTGGTGAGTTGAAATGATCGAAATCGTTCTCTATTTATAATTTTTCCAAAGGCAGAATTCTGACAGAATTTGGGCAGAATTCGGACAGAACTCGATAAGAAAATCTCGGTGGGATCCGTAACTGCAGGAAGACCAAGTTCAAAAAGCAACGTTCACTAACCGAACTCTGGCCGAACTCTGGCCAAATTCGGGCCGAACTCTGGCCGAGTTCTGTTGGAGTTTTGTCAGGGTTTTTGCAAACTGGTTTTTGGGCTTTTTGAAAAGTCAAACAGTTAGGAAGTAGTTTGGGCTTTTGTAAGTGGGCTTGTTTTCAAAATGAAAGGGTATTTTGAAAACGTTTCTTGGGTAGCCTATTTGCCAGTACGATGCAGTGTACATCGTATTCCTAGACTCAATAAATATAAAAAATACATTGATGAAATAGGAAAACCAAGTGCCCTTTGATGACGCCTTTCTTCAGATATTTGAGCAGACTTGAAGACGCATTTTTCACTTGACGGCAATCGTCCAAAGATAAACAGATCTGGAAATCTGAATACCTTTCGGGGGCAGCGGAACCCCCGATACGAGGCCCCGGATAGGTCGTTAGGCGGTTCAGAGAAATCTTCTTGTATAACACCGTCTTTGGCCCATCAATAATTCTCCATTGCATATGTCCTGGTTTGACAAAGCTTGATCATGCTTACAGCATGTCTATAAGAACATGTTAGACAAACAAACCAATATGATACAAGCATAGCAAGATGATATAGAACAATAGGACAATGCTAAGTTTTAAGTAGCAACATGATAGTGATTACATGAATATTAGTGACATCATTATGTTAAACTTAATTGATTAGCCATATTCAAAAACATGATATAATCATTGGGCTAACAATCTCCCCCTTTTTGATTATGGCAAATCCTTTAAGTTTAATATATATACAATAGATGCATGTATCACTAATAAACACATAATACTAAAATATTGTGTGCTGACTTAAACTTATTTCTCCAACTTATACTTATTTCTCCCCACTTAAACTTATTTCTCCCCCTTTGACATGATCAAAAAATATGCTCCCCCGTAATTAGAGCTAAAATGAACTCAAACAGAAGTAAAGGAGGAAAGCAAAAATAATCATGATCATGGATTAGGAGAACAGTGTAACGATAAGTTAGAAAATGACAAAACTAAGGTATAAAAACTTATCAAAACACAAAATAGTTGGTTGAACTAAAAAACATTGAAATCAATCAATACATAATTTACCAACTAGAAATCCAAAAAATGATTTTAAAACACATTTCGTTCATCATATTGTGTTTTGAAATAGACCAAAAATATATATATATCAATATAGTAGGAATCAATCATTGGTCATAAATAAATCATGAGGAATAAAAATTCGCAGATCTAGTATATAAAAAAAATCAAATATATAATGAGACTTTTAACAATGATCACAAAAATATGATTCATAATTTGCCCATACAAATTAGTGAATCAATTCCATAAATAATATAATCATTTAAAAAGAAATCAAAATAAGTAAACTAGAATCTATGCAAAATCTATACCAAAGTTCATGCATTTGAATTCAATTACCATAGCATGATATATATCCATCAGATAAACAAGAAGGTAATGAAGACAAAATACTTGAGAAGGAGAAATTCAGTCGACTTGAATGCTCCCCCGCAAAGTATGATCAGTCTAAATAAGATAATCATGAACTTGGAGATAAAATCTCAATAAAAAATGCCAAATCAGTTTAAACTCAAAAGGAGTAATCAAATAAGAATGATTAAACATATTTGGCAAGATAACTTTTAGAAACTCGAATGAGAGAATTAAAAATAAATATTAATAATCATATATTCTCTCATCTAATACAAATCTAAAAATCATGAACAACTCAATAAGATATTTAAGGTAAAAGAATATATGTCCATGATGAACTAGGTATACCATATATTAAGGGCATAAAATAATTGAAATAATTAATTTGCTCCCCCTTAAAATATGCGTATATAGTTCAAAAATAATTTATATGCATAAAATAGATAAAATAAATAATCACAAGATCTAAGGGATGTCCAAGATATGCATCTTTTCTTTCCTTTGATCAAATGCATATAAAATTCTAAACTCAAAACAAATATCATCTTTAGGCAAGAAAAGAAATCCAATAAATGCTTAAAGATGAACAAACAAAATATATCTCCAATATATATATATAAAAGAAATATTTTAATACATAAAACGATTTTGAAAACTGTCTTTAATAATAAAATATGAGTACCGGACAGATTCAATAAATCAAAAAGACATCAAAAAGACTTTTCAAAAATATGGAGTTTATTACGAAAAAAATAATTTGTCTTAATAATGTTCGAATGCGTCCAATTAGTCCTCAGACTTAAAGCTGGCGATTCGAATCACAAAAACAATTTCAACAAAAGAATCCATAAATCATAAATAAATCCATTTGAACAAATAAATATAACTAGATAAATGTTCAAAGAAAAGTGTATTCTAGATATATGGAATGTCAAGGGGATAATTGACTTGAAACAATTTACTACTCCACCTTTACATGGTTATATCCAAAAATAATAGTATTGATAAAAAATTTTAAAAAAAATTCAGAGACATATTTTCAGAAATAGAAAACTAATTCAAAAATATTAGGTCTTATTATCAAAGTTCATTTCTTCCCTTTTAAAGCCGTTGCACGGTGTCCACCTGACAACCGTAAGGTTTAAAGGAAAGAAACGCTTTGAGAGAGAGACATTCAATATGCATGACTTCTCCCCTGCAAAGAGTTACTGTTGTAAACAGTAAATAACTTGAATAAGAAGATAATAATAAAGCTCAAAATCATTGAATATTAAACAAGTTAAAGACGAAATCACAAGATCATAATATTCAATGAGTAGTCACGAATACAAAAAAAAAAGAATCATCTTTAGACAAAAGAAGAAATATCCATTAAATGAACATTTAAAAATAAAACAATTAAAAGATATTTCAAATTAGCATGATGAATAATCGTATAAGTCAAAAGATGACATAAATTGATCTATGTTATAGTATCTCACAATCGACAAGATAGATCAACATATGCTACCTTTTGTGAAAATATAAAGAGAGAATATTATCCATCAAATCTAAAATTCAAAATCCATCAGATAATAATTGCAACTAGATCTCAATAAATCTTTAGTTTAAAAAGCGTTGATCAATCTTGGGTTAGCTGTAGAGGTACTGTCCCAGCTAACGGAGGTTCACCGGGGAACACTTAAGTACCGCTTCGCTTCGACCGTAGTCGTGGTGACAGACAGACCTTTTGTAGGCTTGTATCCAAAATAAATCTCTTCTTTAATAACCGAGGATTTAAAAAGAATTAGTGCAATATGAAATCAATTATATTCTATGGACTTAAAAATCTTAGAACAATGTAGCATACAGTATAAGATGTATCAATTACATTTATCCATATGTGCTACAAAATCATTGGGTTACAATAAAATATAAAACATTTGTAAATCAAAAAGTAAGACCTAGATACGTTGATGTATTCTGGAACCTAGGGGACTGGGTTCAGTACCTTGGATCCAGAACTAGACGATAGTTGCAAGTACACCTTATAAATCTTAAGTCTAAAAAGTATTGATCACTTCGGGTTAGCTGTAGGGGCCGGTTCCCAGCTAGCGGTAGTCCGAAGACTAGTGCACCGTGTCGCTTTAGGCTATTTACACCTGTATGACAGAAGGACCCTTTCGGCTTGTTTTCAAAATGATTTCTACTCTTAAGAACTTAGATTCAAAAGAATATATGCAGTATCATCGAACATCGTCGAAATCCAGAATCCCTAAAAGTAAATACCCAAGGAATGGTTTATCAAGATCAAGATATTAAAAATATCATGTATCCAAAATGTCAACCAAAAAGCCAAAAAAAACATACATCAAAAAGAGGCTTTGAGGAAGAAGCTAATAAAGAGAAGTACATAAATTTGTTCAAAGTAATAAATAGCTTAAGTATGAGATAAGTACAAGTTTGAAACTACTTTTTAAAATAATATAGAACTTGAACTTAACTCATATATCCCCATAAAGATATTTATACAATATAAGAAACATGAGCAATATATAAATAAAAATGAATTATTCATGTATCATTAACAATCATAAAAAAAATCACAAGATCAAAAACATGCATAAATAACCTTTATCAGACAAAGATGTAATTGATTCATAAGAAATTAATCAAAATAAAATATGAGAATCAATAGTGAATATATTATGCAAGCACAAGGTTAACATAAAAGTATATGTATATACTTTTTAAGAAAATAAGAGACTTGTGCTAAACATACATACTCACAAAATACTGATCAAAGTAAATATGACATGTTAAAGACAAATCGGTAAGAAGTGACCATTAAAAATATTTTAAAATACAGAGAGTCAAAAACATATTAACCAAAACAAAATTAAGCTCCTATGCATGCTTCAAGGATAAAACTAAAATAAAGAGCATACATAGATAAATGTGTCACACTAATAGAAAATAAACATTATATAGTGTGAACTAAACATTTAAGTAAAACAGCTAGTCAAGCTAGGATTATATCTCATATTGATTCAAACAGCAGACAATTTAAAAGATATCAATGAGATCTAATAACAAGAAATCAATAACAACATGCTAAATATTAAAAACTATTTAGAAAGCATGTTACCAAAGTGGTTCTAGTGACCGCAGTTCTGTTGGTGCAATTGCTTGGAAGATGACCTTTTTAGCTTTGCAATCACCAACATGTTCCATAGTTCTATTTGATATGAGAACCTTCACCTGCAATATTAGGTGAAGACTTTGGTATCCAATACTTGGATCCACATTTGTTAGCTTTGGAAACCCATTTGCACAAGTTCATATCAACTAGTTTTCTAATCTGACAATGATTAGAAACATGTCCATTCATACCACAATAATGACAGAAAGAATTAACATTAGTACTATGTGCAGCAGTATGAGAATGTGCAGTGGGGTGATATGATGTGCGTGGATACTTGTAATAGAAAGCATGGTTGTGTGAAGCTTTAGCTTTGCTTGCTTCCTTAGTAGATGATCTGTCGTGTGTGACTTTGTGATGTGCTAAGTGTCTTGTGTTAGACTGAGTCGTAGGTTGTACTACCTGCTTTTTCAGTCAAATCTCTAACTTTTTAGACTTACCACAGATCTCATCATACTTAGCAGAAAGAGCATCAATTCTACATGAAGCAATAGAATACTTCTTCTTTTCTGATTCTAATTCCTCCTTAAGTTTAGCATTTTCTTGAGTGTTTTTCTCAATGCAATCAAGTGCCTCATGCAATCTAAACTTCAGTGTGGAAATCTCAGTAGAATTATCAGAAGTAGAAGTATCTCTAGCATCATTCAATAAGCAAGTAAGCTTTTTAATCTCACGCTTATAGGATAGAATATCCTTTCTAGCTTGCTTATATTTATCTAATACTTTCTTGTGTTCTTCTAACAGATCACTGAAAGCATCAGATAAATTATCATAAGAAAATTCACTCTCTTCAGAAAAAGAATTATTTTGTACCTCGTTAGATAATGCCATTGTGCATAAATTTGCAGCTTGATGAGGTTTTTCTTCTTCTTGTTCTTCTTCTTCAGAATCGCTTGCTTCGCTTTCACACCATATGCCCGATGATCTTCCTTCATTTGATTGTTCGTAGTGACTCTCCTTTCTTGTAGTAGTATAATCTTCTTGGATGTGGTCTATCTTCTTGTAATTGTCACATACAAGCTCTTCTTCGTATAAGGGATTATGCTGTACCTTAAATCCCAATTTTGTCATGTACATATTTGCATCATTATGAAGACTATCCTTCTCTTTGGAGTTGCTAGCTTTGCTTTCATACCTGCACTCATAAGTAGCTTCAAGAACTTTCTAAATTTTATGAGATGTTGTGCAAGTAGAAATAAGATTGAATACATTTGTGTCTACAGCACAATAAAACATATGCATAGCTTTTGCATCAAGGCTAGCTAACTTCTTCTCTTTATCCGTGTAACTATAATAAGGCTTATTGATTATAGAGGATGTAAGAATAGAAGTGATAGTAGGCTTCTTGTAGCTGGTGACAACAATTGACCATAAGTCAAAATCTAGAGACTTCAAGTAGAAGCTCATCCGTGTCTTCCAATAGCTATAGTTTGTTCCATCAAATAGTGGGAGTCTATTTGAGGATTGCTCTTCAGTTGTGAAGTACATACTTGCCATATGTGATATAGTGATCTATGTAACAGCAGTTATAAATAAGAATATAATAGCAGTGTTACCTCGTTTTACCTGTATAACCTGCTTTGATAATGAGGATCTGCTCCAAGGATGTTAAGCCAAAATAATAGAGTCCTTGCACTAGTTACAGAGCCTGCTCCGATACCAATTGTAGGACCGATTGTAGGAACGAGTTGTAAAGCGCAATACTCTAGAGGAGGGGTGAATAGAGTAGGCAGCGGAAATTAACTATTTAAAAATGTTAGTAACAAGATCACAGATAATATATCACAGATATGTAAATAAAAAGTAGAGAGTAGATAGCAAACGCAAACACAAGGATGTATACTGGTTTCCCTCTGTTGAGGACTAGTCCAGTCGGAAGAACTCTAGCTTCCAGTTGAATCCACTATGGAAAATCACCACAAGTTTTCATCCGAAGATCTTGTAACTTCTACAACGCGAGCTTTGATCCGAAGTACTCGACCAACTTCAATTGTGAAGTGTGTACCTTCAATCAAGCCTCCGATTACAACCACTCTGAAACTTCTAGACCGTACCGTACTGGCAAATCGACTAGAGGATTGTAACTGGCTTGGGATTTGAAAATGAAAGCTCAGAATACATTGGAAGAAGTAGTAGGCTGATAGAGAAGAGATATGAAAGTGAATTGGTGAGTTGAAATGATCGAAATCCTTCTCTATTTATAGTTTTTCCAAAGACAGAATTCTGATAGAATTCGGGCAGAATTCGGACAGAACTCGATGAGAAAATCTCGGTAGGATCCGTAACTGCAGGAAGACCAAGTTCAAAAACTAACGTTCACTAACCGAACTCTGGCCGAACTCTGGCCGAATTCGGGCCGAACTCTGGCCGAGTTCTGTTAGAGTTTTGTCAGGGTTTTTGCAAACTGGTTTTTGGGCTTTTTGAAAAGTCAAACAGTTAGGAAGTAGTTTGGGCTTTTGTAAGTGGGCTTGTTTTCAAAATGAAAGGGTATTTTGAAAACGTTTCTTGGGTAGCCTATTTGCCAGTACGATGCAGTGTACATCGTATTCCTAGACTCAATAAATATGAAAAATACATTGATGAAATAGGAAAACCAAGTACCCTTTGATGACGCCTTTCTTCAGATATTTGAGCAGACTTGAAGACGCATTTTTCACTTGACGACAATCGTCCAAAGATAAACAGATCTGGAAATCTGAATACCTTTCGGGGGCAGCGGAACCCCCGATGCGAGGCCCCGGATAGGTCGTTAGGCGGTTCAGAGAAATCTTCTTATATAACGCCGTCTTTGGCCCATCAATAATTCTCCATTGCATATGTCCTGGTTTGACAAAGCTTGATCATGCTTACAGCATGTCTATAAGAACATGTTAGACAAACAAACCAATATGATACAAGCATAGCAAGATGATATAGAACAATAGGACAATGCTAAGTTTTAAGTAGCAACATGATAGTGATTACATGAATATTAGTGACATCATTATGTTAAACTTAATTGATTAGCCATATTCAAAAACATGATATAATCATTGGGCTAACAATTTTTACCCGATCAAAAGTTTTCATATCACACCTACACTCATCTTAGACAAAAGCCAGTAATATCTATTTCAATCTAGAGTCTTTTGGTTCTCAAGAGTTGTAAAGAGGTTGTTCAAAGTACAAAAATTATCTTTGTTGTGGAGCTGGTCATGCGCTCATCACCAAGTACGGTATTATGAAGTTGGTCGTGCACTTGTCACCAAGCACAGTGTTGTAAGAGACTACAAGCTCTTAATTAGCTTGTGCCTTAGTGGATTAACATCGAGCAAGTATACTCGAGACTTGTTTAGTCCTCTCAGAGGGATACCAGTATACATCACTGTGTCACTGAGTTTGATCTCTCTATCTCTAACTTTATTTATTTACTGTTACTTACTTACTGCCGTAGTTATCTGTTTATAATTTTTAAATTGGTGATTATTTATTATTGCACTCGTACTCACTCTATTTATCTCCCCTCTAGAGGTGCTCAACGGTCCTAAATTGGTATCAGAGCAGGTTATATTATAATATAACAAATCTCAGAGAGTATATATGGCAGCCGTAAAATCATTATTCAACGGTGAAGGGCAATCAACAAATAGACCCACATTATTTGATGGTACAAATTATACCTACTGGAAAACACGAATGACTTTCTTCTTAAAGTCTCTTGACTTTGATCTTTGGTCTATAGTTGTTGACGGTTATAAGAAACCGGCACCTACAGTAGTTGATGGCCAGCTTGTAGATGAGCCTCATGACAAATATACAGAGGCTAAAAAAGCAAAGGCTAATCTAGATGCTCGTGCCATCAACGCACTGTTCTGTGCAATTGATAAAACAGAATTCAACAGAGTTTCAACCTGTAAAACGTCTCACGAGATTTGGAAACTTCTTGAGGTAACTCATGTAGGTACTTCCCAAGTGAAGGAATCCAAAATCAATAGACTAACACAGGAGTATGAATCTTTTAAAATAAAATCTGGTGAGTCAATTACATAGATGTTCACACGTTTCTTTGATATTACTAATCTTTTGCAATCTCTTGGTAAGGATTACAGTAATCATGAGAAGATCAGAAAAGTGCTACGGGCTCTAACCAATAACTGGAACCCAAAAGCAACAGCAATCATTGAAGGAAACGGTCTTACCACCATGTCTCTGGAAATACTGATGGGCAAGCTCATGACCCATGAGCTTGATCTGCAAGAGTTTGAAGAAGCAACCCCAAAAGAAAAGTCTATTGCCTTCAAAGCTCAAGCCAAAAAATCTACATACAATAATTCTGAGAAAGAATCATCAAGTGGTGATGAACAAGCCCTACTAGTGAAGAACTTCAGAAAATTCCTAAAGTTTGAGAAATCAAACAGAAGGAAGAGAGATATCCAAGAAAGCAATGAAGATGAAATAATATGCTTTGGATGCAAGAAGTCAGGATACATAAAAAAGGACTGTCCAACTTCGAAGAAAAGCAGTCCATACGACAGATCAAGATCAAGCAGAAAAGTAACAACTAGTCAAAAGTATGCTAACACAAGTATCTAGCATGAAAGTGATGCCAGTGACACAGAGGAAGAAGACAGACCCTGCAGAAATGCCAATGTCTGTCTTATGGCTTTTGATAAGGTATCCTCAAACCCTTTATATGATGACTTTACTTTCGATGAATTAGAAAATGCCTTTAGCGAATTACTTGAAGAACACAGAACTGTGCTTGACAAGTATAAGCAATCTCGAAAAGAGATTAAGGCATACACAACCGAGATATCTAGACTGTCCAGTCTTATTGAAGATATTAAAGAGACGTCTACTACCGGTAACACGGAATAGATAGCTAAACTCAAGGTAGACTATCATGAGGCTATCCTCAAAGTTGATTAGAAAAAAAGAAACTATGTCAAAATACAATAGTTATATGACATAGAGAAGAAGAAGCACTTAGTCACAAAACAAAGACTCTCAAACATGACTGCTAAATATGAAGAGTCTGTTGTGATTTCTAAAATATTAGAAATCAATTTAGACAAACAGACAATACCTGTGACACAGCCTAAGTTTAGTCCTAATGCTAAGCATACACCTAGGAGGACTAGAAATCAGAAAGCACAAAAGAAATACGACTATCACCATGCTTTCACTTAAAGGTTTTCCAAGAAACCAAATAAGCATGTCAACGCAGTTTCAACTACCACGGTTTCTAAACTCACTTGCACATATTGTGGTACACATATCACAGTATTGTTTAGCAAGAAAACTCGTTGACAATCGCACTTTATTTTGGAGACCTAAGACTAATCAATATGGACCCTTCAGTAAATGGGTACCAAAGGATTCATCTACTTATTTTGTTGGTAGACCCTCAACCCTCTCATGCTAAAAGCAAGTGGATCCTCGATAGCGGATGTTTGCGGCACATGACTGGTGATGCATCTTTGTTCGCTACGCTATCGATGAAGGAAGAAGGATACGTCTCCTTCGGAAATAACCTGAGAGGTGATATTATTGGTAATAGCACTGTTGGCATATCTCCTTATCCCGTAATAAAGGATGTTTGTCTATCACGGAATTGAAACATATTCTACTAAGCATAAGCCATTTCGCTGATAATGGTTATGGTATCAACTTTGTAAAATACAAATATAGCATATATAATATGTCATCTGGTAATCCCGTATATGAAGGGATTAGAGAAGACAATATTTATGTTTTCTTTTTGGAGAGTATTAATAATGCAGGAAGATTTCTAGTAGCTAATTTAGATGAAAGCTGGCTATGGCACATGAGACTAGAGCATGCAAATATGGACACTATCTCACGACTAAGCACTAAGAAGCTGGTAAAAGGACTCCCCGAGATTCCATTCAAGAGAGATATGGTATGTGCTGACTGCGAAAAGAACAAAGCACATAGGTCTACATTTAAATCTATCAACGCTATAAGTACTTCTAGACCTTTGTAGTTGATACATATGGATTTATTTGGTCCTAGTAGAGTCGCAAGTCTTGGCGGTAAGCTCTACGCTTTTGTTATTGTTGATGATTTCTCTCATTTTACTTGGATTTACTTTTTATCAAACAAAAGTGATGCTATTTTGAATTTCAAATATTTTACAAAAAGGTACAAAACCAAAAAGGCTTCATGATTACTCGTATCCGAAGTGATCATGGTGGCGAATTCGTAAATACTAATTTCAAAAAGTTTGATGATGATAGTGGGTACTACTACGAATTTTCTTGTCCTAGAACTCCTCAACAGAATGGTGTTGTGGAGCGGAAGAACCGTACTCTAAGCGAAATGGCTAGAGTCATGATGAATCAGCATAATCTTCCTAAATATTTTTGGACAAAAGTTGTTAGTACAGCCTGTCATGTTTTAAATAGGATGTTAATTCGACTTATCTCGAAGAAAATACCATATGTACTTTGGTTTGGAAGGATTCCAAACATTTTTTATTTCAAAGTTTTTGGATGTCGATATTTTATCCGAACACCAAGGATAACTTGGATAAGTTTGACTCTAAAGCAGACGAAGGAATGTTTCTCAGATATGCTGCTAAGAGAAGGGATATAGAATTTTTAATAAAAGGTCTATGCTTGTTGAAGAATCTATTAATGTTACTTTTGATGAGCTCAATAGTCACAGATCTAGCGACAGTGATGATGAAAGTGTACAAGCAAAAACCGATAAGAGTCCTATAGAAGATCTGGCTCATAAATTTGAATCATTAAAGTTCTTACCAGATTATCCAGAGTCACTCATCATAGGTGATGTATCAAAAGGTGTAAGTACACGCTCCTCTCTTAGAGATTCTGAAATAGCAGCAAATATAGCTTTCATTTCTCAAATAGAACCTAAGAATATAGAAGATGTCTTTTCTGATGAGTTTTGTATTAATGCCATGTAAGATGAACTAAATCAATTTGAGAGAAACCAAGTTTGGGAACTCGTTCCTAAACCTATTTGTCAATCTATAATTGGTACCAAATGGGTGTTCCGAAATAAAGTTAGTGAAGATGGACAAGTTCTACGCAACAAAGCACGTCTAGTGGCACAAGGTTATAATCAAGAAGAAGGTATTGATTATGACGAGACATATGCTCCTGTTGCTAGACTAGAAGTTATCCTCATGTTTTGTACATTTGCATGTTTTAATGATTTTAAATTATTTCAAATGGACGTAAAATGTGCATTTTTGAACGAATTTCTAAAAAAAGAAGTTTTTGTGAAACAACCCCCTGGTTTTGAAGATTTTCAAAAACCAGATCATGTCTTCAAGCTTAAGAAAGCACTCTATGGACTCAAACAGGCACCTCGTGCTTGGTATGAACGTTTAAGTGTCTTCTTACTTGATAATAGTTTTTCAAAAGAAAGATTTGATACAAATTTGTTTATCAAATCTTTAAATGATGACATTCTTCTTGTGCAAATATACGTTGATGACATTATATTCGGTTCTACTAATAACAAACTTTGTCAAAAGTTTGCTAAGTGTATGTAGAGTGAATTTGAGATGAGTATGATGGGAGAGCTGAACTTCTTCCTAGGACTCCAGATCAAACAATACTCAAAGGGAACATTCATCAATCAAACCAAGTATACGAAAGAAATACTGAAAAAGTACAACTTTGATAATGTAAAGCCTATCGGAACTCCAATGGCTACATCCACAAAGCTTGACACTGATGAAAGTGGCAAACCTGTCAACCAGCATAACTATCGAGGTATGATTGGTAGCTTATTATATTTAACTGCTAGTCATCCTGATATTATGTTCAGTGTTTGCATCTGTGTACGATACCAGGCAAATCCTAAGGAATCACACCTAAGTGCCGTTAAGCATATCTTCCGATACCTTAAGAGAACTTCTACAGTCGGCTTGTGGTATCCTAAAACCAAATCCTTTGACCTAATAGGTTACTCAGATGCAGATTTTATTGGATGCAAAGTAGACCGTAAAAGTACCAGCGGTACGTGTCATTTTCTAGGAAAGGCCTTAGTCTCTTGGTTTAGCAAGAAGCAAAATTCTGTAGCATTATCAACTACTGAGACTGAGTATATCACCGCAGGACGTTGTTGTGCTCAAATTTTATGGATGAAGCAAACCCTAGAAGACTACAATCTGTACTATACTAAGATTTCTATTTATTGTGATAACACTAGTACTATTAATCTGACTAAGAACCCTGTATGTCACTCACGCACAAAACACATTGAGATTCGGCATCACATTTTACGTAATCACCAAAAATACGGGAATATCTGCCCAGAGTTTATTGACACAGATCATCAACTAGCAGACATTTTCATAAAATTACTGACAGAAGATCGATTTAACATAATGAGGCGAGAGCTCGGCATACTTGAATTTTCAGATTCATAGTGTAGTATGGTAATTAAATTTATTTTTATGACTCAAAACTTCATAATTTATTTAACAAAAATTATTTTGGGTACAAGCCGAAAGGGCCCTTCTGTCATACAGGTGTAAATAGCCTGAAACGACACGGTACACTAGTCTTCAAACTACCGCTAGCTGGGATCCGGCCCCTACAGCTAACCTAAAGTAATAGAAGTTATTAAATAAAGAAGTTAACAGTCATAAATTCAAATTTTAAACACCAATACTATATTTATGGCATCGAAAATACAAGAAGCCAAACTCGGACCGAACTCTGGCCGAGTTCGGACCGAGTTCGGTCGGCGCTGTTCAGCTTCCAGAACCGAACAGTCGGTCCTAGCTCTATTTAAACCCTTCATTTATTCTTCTTTTTCACTCATCCAATCCGAGTAAAACCCTCTAGTACTCCTAAGATCACTTCCTCCTCCTTCCTTTCAAGCTTCTTCGAAGTTTCGGCGGGCTGTTCCTCTCCATCTTCTTCCTCCTTTCTAAGGTATTCCATTTTTACTTTTTCTTTCATCTATGGCACCCAAGAGTCAGAATAGAGAGGTTGATTCCTCACATGCAGGATCTTCCTCCTTTGATTACGTCCCCACTAATGTATTCAGTCCAGCTAGACCCATAGGTTCCGATGATTTTGATTCCGGTCTATTTCTCGATAAGGAATTTTCGGACCTTTGGTTTGATTCCTTTTCTGGTCGTAGAATATGTGCTGGAGCTTGTTTGAACTTTACTATATTTTTTGAATATGCTCCTACATTTGACTGTCTCGACTTTCCTAACTTCTTCGAAGTAGCCGAGAATATCTATGACAACGCTGTCCATATGTTTTACTGCAACCTGCAAGTAAAACCTAACAAAAACTTCTATTCTTGCATTATTGGGCAAGAATTAGAATTCAGCGCCACCGACATCAGTGAATATTTCTATGTTCCTGATGTGGGTGAAGCTTTAGTGGATATCCATCACATCCAATTCCCTGAAGGTGTCACTCTCGACTCCTTCAAAGAACTTCTTTGCCATCCAAGACATGTTCCTAGAAGAGTATTTTCTAAAAATCTCAACCAAAACTTCTATGAAGTATTTAGGTTTATTTTCTCTATTCTTCTTCCAAAGAAAGGATCCTCTGATGAGATCACTTTTTTGATTTATCCGCCATATATCATATCCACTTTGGCATTCCATTTTCTGTTCCCAAGACCATGATGGCTTGGATGATGAACTGCAGAAATGCAGGATGCAATCTCGTCTATCTCATGCACTTGGCCTCTATTTTTCGAAGGTTTGAAATAGATCTTCAAGCCTGTGCCTATTCCTCCACAGCAATAGAGCTCAGCAGGTCTCGACTATACCCTATTCCTCCTCTACCTCCTGGAGCTGAGCCTGTTCTAGATGCTGACGCTGAGGCACCTCCTCCTGATGCTCCTGCTCCTGCCCCTGCTCCGGGTTTTGACCCTGGATATTATCAGCGGTTTGATGACTTTGTTGCCCTCTCCGCGCAACGTCATCAGAGCTATCTTGATTCAGAGTTCCGCCATATCACCCAGGCTCAGGTATTGTGAAATGGCATTGCTGATCTCCACCGGAGTCTCTCACAGGACCCATCATATCCAGTGACCATACTTCCTCACCCTAGCTTCCCAGGACCCAGTTTCGGAGATGAGGCGACTTTTTCTTACTTCGATCCTACTGCTGCATATTTTTCTCCGGATGCTCCTGGCGGTGACGACCCTACTATGTGATGCGGACTTGAGCTGGTGGATAGTGGATAGGACTGTTAGATGATGATCTTTTGATGTAGTTTTATTTTATGTCTAAACTTTACAGTTTGACATTTTACTAGCACTTTATGATGATGATGATTGTATCTTTCTGTTCAGTTAGACATTTTTATGCATGATATTATTAGTCTTTTTTAGTACTAGTTATTTTTTCATGTACTTTGTGTAGAACTATTGTTATTTGGTTATCTCTTTAGTATCACTTTGTCTGTTTGTTGAACATTGTTGGCTTCACACATTAAGGGGAGCCAAAGCTATTTTTTATTTGACAAAGGGGGAGAAAGAGTACAATACCAAAAATCAACAAACCAAAACCAATTTTTCAGGTAATTTTATTTGTTCTATTTTTTAGATATATTTTGGTATAGACTCAAGTTTGTCAATTATCAAAATAGGAAGATTGTTGGCCCATTCCATGGTCACACTCGATTTTAATAATAGACATGAACTTAAGTCAATACACAAAATATACGAACTGCTGCTAATCATTTCAGGACGTGCGAAATCAATATTAACAAGCGTACTACTACATCATCAAGCACATAAATCATCTGTCTGAAGCTTACTTTCATTGGAATCCAGTCCGAGTCATTTTACAATTTATTATGTATTTTATATTTATTGAGTCTAGGATATAAATAGTAAGATCGACTAGGTAATATTGGCTTAGGTTAAACTTAGTCCACTTTTCTATAAAGCCTACATATTCATATTTTATCCACCAAAAAGTTCAATTTCATTTTTGCAACAGACTTTGACAAATGTTTAATATTTTCCTAGACAGAACTCAAACCGAGTTCGGCCCGAGTTCGGTCCGAACTCTGCCGGAGTTTGGTCTGTTTAAATTCAAATATTTGTTGCCTCCAAATCTGCATGCAACGTACATATGCAAAATCTTTGCATCAGAACTCTGCCAAAACTCTGCCTGAGTTAGGTCCCAGACAACACCTATAAATAGAAGAGAGTTTTTCATTTCAAATCACTTATTCATTCTTCATCTTCTCTTCTCTATTCAATAAGTGTTTTCACCCGATCAAAAGTTTTCATAGCACACCTACACTCCTCTTAGCCAAAAGCCAGTAATATCTATTTTGATCTAGAGTCGTTTGGTTCTCAAGAGTTGTAAAGAGGTTGTTCAAAGTACAGAAATTATCTCTATTGTAGAGTCGGTCGTGCGCTCGTCACCAAGCACGGTGTTGTGAAGTTGGTCGTGCACTTGTCACCAAGCACAGTGTTGTAAGGGACTGCAAGCTCTCAATTAGCTTGTGCCTTGGTGGATTAACATCTTGTAAGAGTACTCGAGACAGGA
This sequence comes from Iris pallida, assembly GCA_029216955.1. Lineage (NCBI taxonomy): Eukaryota > Viridiplantae > Streptophyta > Magnoliopsida > Asparagales > Iridaceae > Iris > Iris pallida. The sequence continues at coordinate 8,006,710 of JANAVB010023800.1, forward strand.
TTAGTTCTCTCAGAGGGATACCAGTATACATCGCTGTGTCACTGAGTTTGATCTCTCTATCTCTTGCTTTATTTATTTACTGTTTCTTACTTACTGCCGTAGTTATCTATTTATAATTTTTAAATTGGTGATTATTTTCTGCTGCACTCGTACTCACTCTATTCACCCCCTCTAGAGGTGCTCAACGGTCCTACACTAGAACAAGCACAGGTAAACCTAGATATTAGGCCGGCCAAAATGGAAAGCTATGCACAAGTAGTATCAGGTCAGGCTGCACCCTACGTGTGGTGAGGGTGGAGCTATGCACAAATAGTAGCAAGAATACAAGAGGGATATTGATCACATAACCTATAATAACACTCCATCCCCAAATAGTATATGGATCCGGACACAACACATCATGACACGGAATTCTCCAAGAGGGTAGCTAATCCCTCTCAAGAATCGGTGTCAATATAAGTACAGGAAACAAGATTGAACAATGTACCAGTATACCACGGTAACTGAGAAATAACATCTCATGACAGGCAACTAATATATACTAGTCCATGCACCATTGTGTCGAGAATCAAGTAAAATACTATAACTGAATCAGATACAGAAGATATCAAGACAAGGAACTACTATCAGAGAATGTACTCGCCTACGGTCATGAGCTGTCAAGTGGGATCGATGCTCAGAGTGATGTCACAGACCTAAAGATGAGATATATATATATATAAGTTAATTAGGGTTTAACAGTGTTTGGCATGATTTCTTAATGTATGATATGTAATCTAGGTCAAACTAGGTCAAACTAAGTCAAACTCAGTCAAACTAGGTCACACTAAGTCAAACTAGGTCACAGAAAGTCAAACCAAGTCAAACTAGGTCAAACTGGGTCAAAGATTGACTTACAGTTGACTTTTGGTCAACTGGTCAACTCTGGCCAACTCCTAGTCCAATCTAGGTCAAACTACTCATAGTTGACTTTTGGTCAACTGGTCAATTCTAGTCAAGTTCTAGTCAATTCTAGGCCAAGTGTTGACTTGTAGTTGACTTTTGGTCAAAACAGTCAAACTTAGTTAACCGAGGTCAAAACTAGTCTAAGTATCATATTCCTAACATTTACCTACCAAGATACCATATACCGTCATATTGGTATCCTGGTACCAATCCTTTAACTTTGGTGAATCTATACCTTAGCCTCTAACCAATACCTTAGCATATCTTATCCTTACCCTATGCAACTCCAATACCTTGCTAAGGTATTCCAACACCTTACCTTGATATCTCGATACCTTACCTTGGTATCTTGATACCATACCTTGGTATCTTGATACCATACCTTGGTAATAAGGTAAACTAATCATTTACCTTGAAAGTAAAGGTAATTCAAATTTACCTTATGATACTAACTTGGTATCATGAGATACCAAGATACCCCTCAAATATCTAACTAACTAACTATCTAATGTACTAACATAACATCTTAACTAATATCTAACATATAACCTATAGTATCAAGGTAAACACCTTTACATTGAAGGTAAACCCAATACCTTACCTTGTAGGTAAACTATTACCTTAAGGTAAAAGGTAAATCTAAGATACACTATCTACTCCTAAGATACTAACATCTAGTATCCTAAGATACTATCTATCTTAACTCTAACATCTACTATACATTAACTAACTAACTATCTAATCTTCTAACTCTAATATATCATGGACACTAAGATATCTATATGCACTAATTATCTTAACTTCTAAGATAACTCTACCATATTCCAACTAACTTTAGTACTAATACTTGATACCAAATAGGGTACCTTACTCAAAGTCCCAATACTCTCTTATCCTTACTCATGATACTTGAGTGTTATGATACCAATATCCTCATGGTACCCAAGTATCACACTAGTACCTTTTTCAAAACTTTAATATCTTGACACATAACTTATCTATATTGGCATACTTGATAACCATTTGTATCAACATAAACACACACTAACTAACACATCACAGTAACTAACACATATTACCTAACAATAATATATATATATACTATATCATACATATTCTTGACAACCTATGATACCTACATTCACTTGATATCCATACTAAATAGGCTCATAGGATGCACAAAATGCCCATTGCATATAGTCATTTTTCTACTTAAAACTAATACTACACCTATTAGACCTATTTACTAAATTTTAGTATTAAAGTATGTCGTAGCCCTTCGTATTAGCTTTCTGAAACTTCAAACGGATCGCATTTTCGTGTCCGGAAGCTCCCGGAACAGCAAAAACATCGAAACGCATTCGTCTTTCAGACAGCTGATACTGTAATGACCCGATCCGCCCTAGCGGAACGCCGATTCAAACGGCAAGTACAACGACTCAAACGAGCCGTCGACCCGAAGAGTTGGCATCGACCTGATGAAGAATCGATACAAGGCTTACATTGGCCGTCAAGATGAATCCAGACTTAGACTTTCAAAGGCGCGCTCGGAGTATCGCTCGGCCGATGCGAACATCGCTAAGGTGAGTAGCTCCGATGAACCCGTCTTTGCTTAGCCTAGACACTTAACAATGTAGACACTATCACGAAAATCGCTAGGCGATAACACCGTGCATGTTAATAAATGACTCAACGCACCTAGCTAAGGGATTAATCCCACCTTGCATGCTTGTATAGAATATGGAAATGAACATAGAAAATAGGATAACTCTAGCACTGCGCTCCATGCTCGTGCTACGGCACAAGCTTACGTTCAAGTCCCTTACGCGTTCAATAATGAAACAATGAATGGATTACAACAATGAAACGGGAAGACTATCAACATAGTCGTTCCAAGTAGTGTATAGCAACATTGAAAGATTATAGGACCGATGGGTCGCCAAGGCGACTCCCACACGGGGAGTTGCATAATATGTGAATGAAAGAATAAATGGATAAGTGAATGAATGAGCCAACGAATGAAAGAATGAATACGTGAATGAATCAATGAACGAACAAACAAGTGAAAGAAAGAAAGAATGAATAAAAGATAAGAAGGAAAGGAATGGTTAGCGACAGGTATGATGGGCACGTGCAACGGGGCTCGCTACCCGCGCTGCACGGACGCCAACCTAGTCGATAACGCATTATGGCTAAGGGTTAGCCTACGGCTCAGAGACAGCCGTTAAGTTAAAATGACAAATAATACGAAATGGTCATGGACAATCTCCTCGTATACGGGAGGTGGGAGATATAAGGGATTTCTGCGGCATGATCAAAGGGAGGATCGTGGCCGGCTTAGGTGGAAATCAAAGGGGGCTTACGGGCTGCCTGGAGGGGCTTGGCTACCCGGAAGACGTAAGTGCAGGGTATTTTCAAGACACTATCAACGTGTACCAGCCGCACGCTCTGAATAGTTGCAAAATACCAAGGGAAAAAGGGTCCAAAATGGCTTATGATGCCAGCGACCGGTGCATATAGAGTTAAGTAGGCTTTGCTGGTGGCAATCCATGCACAAGTCCATGCATTGAAATCGAAGTAGTCTAAGTTAACTGAACAAAGCACCTTCTGAACAGGCTTGAAATATAACACACCAAAGAATAAAGAGTACTTCGTGAAATTGAGTTAGGAAATACGCCTACGACGCGCTAGGCCTGAGGCAGGGACACGCCCTACTGAATGTTACGCAAACTACATTAAGTTGTTTCATATGAATTGTTGACTAACTTGGATTACTTTGGACAGGGAAGGCCGGACGGTAAGTATGGGTAAGTCATGCATGTATTTCCATGCGACACTTGTATTTCGGCAACACGAGATAGGCTATGAAATATGCCATGAAACTGATTCTAAGGCAAGATTAGAAAGACAATGAATGATAGACGGTGCACGAAAGTAAATGGAACGTGTTTGGTAATGATAGCATTATGGGCGAGCTAGCCTCCCCACCAGTGCATAATAATGTACTGATAACCCCACAGTCTGCTTGCAGGATGCAGGAGATGCCGGCGGGTGCGGAGCTTTTCTCGAACGTACTAAGGCGCGGACCTATCTCTGGAGCCTTGGAGCGTTGCAAGGAGCTGGAGTACCATATACAGGACATAATGTATCAGAACATCGCCATGAATCATTCCATCTTGTAAGCCACATGGCACGCCTTTTATGTTTCAGAGAGAGAGAGCTTGAGAGACTTATAAACTCGGCCTAGCGCCGCTTGTAAACTTCTTGAATATCAATAAAGAGCTGAATTCACTTCAATTTGTGTTCATTTACTTTCTGCTGCAAATGGGGACACTCTGTGCGACTCTGTGGCCTAGCTCAAATCGGTCGTTTCTAGACTTAGCCTTGCACGGGCGCAACCTAGGCCCGTGCGGCATCACGCCTTAGTGAGGACGATCGCTCCTGCGGGAGCAGGGCGGGACAGATTGGTATCAGAGCACGGCTTCAAGTCCTTGGACTTTATTTCGATTTTCTCAGTTTTGAAAGCTCGTTGAAACAAAAAAAGGATATGCTCTCTCTCATTGTGCCTTGGGATGTTCCATACAATAAGTCTAATATTTTCAAAAGCTCGTACAAATACTCGGTTAAACGGGATCGATAGGCGAAGGCCTTTGTGCCAAACCACGACGGACTTATGTTGAGAGAAAAATAAAATGCTAGAAGTTAGCAAACACAAAGCGTGCTTGAATAACCTTATGCTGGCAATAACGAACGAGTACGCAAGACCGAAGTATAGTTCGAACGGGATAGTTATGCACGCATGCCTTTTGGCTAAGTTGTGCCACGTGTCGTGCACCTCGACTTTTTGGTACAATCGAGTTTGCAAGCGAGATCGACTATCGCTCGAACGAGAGTAAGTGAGACTTTGAACGTATGTCGATAGGGATGCTACTTGACCGGCGCTAAAGCGAAATCGATAAAATGGTTCTTAGATTTTGAGGAAATCGTAGAATGACTTGACTCCGAGTGGTGTATGTGATAGCTTCGAGGAAGAATGAGTGTCAACGACTAGTCGAGTGGCTCGAACCCTGAGTGGTGCATGGACGACATAGAAATTGTTCGAGCGAGACTAAAGGATATACGGATAGAACGAGTAACGCTTAGTTGGTTCTGACTTCGATAGTCTCAAACGAGATATTGTTCGGACGAGTTAAGAATGCGTAGTACAAAGTTACGAAACGGTTGAATAGAGAGTCGGAACAATGAAACGAATGGAGGTCTTGGTCGAGGAAACATAGAAGATCGGGCATACAATTTTAAATTTAGTCGAAGGGATTGAAACTTGAGTTAAGGTGAAATACCCACAGACGAGATCGAAGATAGCACGATCGGAAGATAGCGTGCATAGGAAACGTTGATTTGGAGATACGAAAATGACTAAGGAATTGAAATTGATGTTGGTCGACGACGAGTTAGCATGAGACAATACGGATTGAGGAATTAAGTTGCACGACTTGAAATTCATTGCAAAAGGAAGATCGTCAGGTTATGTACATCATCGATGGTATTGAGGCGTATCAAAGATCGATGTACGATAACTTGGGGGTACTCTGATTCGATGAATGATGATCGTGTTAGAAGTTATTATTTTGAAGGATGCTATGTTGGAAATGAATGTTTGGAATGAGGAAGGAAAGTGACTTGATTGTTCGGTGATAACCACAACGACAACGATCTTGTCTTGCGCGTGCGCAACTCCAGCCTCGCACATACGTCACGTCAGATTTGGGACGATCGTTCCACGTGAGCATTGGCATGGTGATTCATGTCCAGCGGGAATGATCGAACTCGAAATACCTTGACATGGCAATTTTGATTGCTACGACTTGTGGTTTGAAGCGAAGGCAAATTTGAGGATTGATCGGACGTATAATAGACGGCGAAGTAAAGTCGAGGATTGAGTAGACCCAATCCGCGTATCGAAAATGAGCAAGTCTAGACGCAACGCAAGAGTTACGTCCCGATGAGGACGATTATTCTGCAAGAATGTCGACATGGTGATTCATGTCCGCCGTAGATAATCAGACTTGCGTGAGATCGGGGCACAACTTATTGCAAGGCTAGACGACCTTGTGATCGATTACGTGAATTGGATAGGTGAACTGTATCAAAACATACTTGAAGAGATAGATTACGATAATTGCTAGTATGGACGCACGATATTAACATGTTGAGGATTTGATTGAGGACAACATATCGTAGGATGACTTTCCTAAACGCGCTCGGACTTGGAGCGAAGAGTGTGTTGATGCGAATAGGAGAAACAATGCTTGATGTTTAGAAATTTGAGTAAAACGAACTTGGGTAGAAACTCCCGTACAAGCGAATAAATGGTTTGACCATAGGATTTAGGGCGAGCATCGTGCAACAATCTTGCACGATGAGCAACGGACTTGACGTGTAACTATGACCTGTGAGCTGACCTAGCGGATAGGCGGACGACCCTATGCCGAGTGATTGAACCTGTGCGATTGACATTACAATATCATCTGGACGGACGATAGACTTGGGGCAACAAGACTTAGAGTAGGACATGGAACTGGGAGTGTGCGTGAACGACGATGAAATTAGCACTAAACAAAGCGAATGATAGGAATAGATGATGTGCAAAGTAAAGTTGGGATAACAAATTGAATCATTGATAGGAAGACGGACTCGATGATAGTACAATACTTGGTCTTGAATCGGACGGAAATTACTTAGACTTGGTCGACCCCGCTAAGAAGAAATCATATTTTGATTTCATTGACAAGAGAGCTTGAGAAGCGAATCGAATCATCTCGAGGACCGAGATAAACGATATGTGATGCAGACATGAGTTCGGTTTTAAATCGAAGTTAGCAAAACGATCGGCAAATCAAAACTATCACGAGTAGCTTGTCCGACTTCGCTAGTCGCTAAGCTTGGTTGAAATGTACATATTCGGGGGACACCTTAAATGTGTGCACGATCCAAACTCAGCGATATGATGAACTCGAATGCAGCTGCAAGTGGGTGTTGAGATGCGCGTGAACGAATGAGTGAGTTTGCCTCCGCTTACGACTCTTGAGTTTGATAAATCACAACGTGCCTCGTGCGACCATTTCAGTCCCATGACACGTCGAAATAGCAACTAAGTCGAAGAAACGCTTGAATTGAATAAGTACCATCAACTCTAAAATGAATGAAAAGTTATTCAATAAAATTGACCAAACGTATGCAGACACGGAACTTGGAAAGGTATCGAGTATAGTTCGATGCCATCAAGCGATAAAACCAGACGATTGGAATTATCTACGATACGCACACGACGTGAGTTAGGGAACGGTAGGATGACCTGCACTCAGGAAGTCTCGAGGACGAGACTTGTTTTGAGTGGTGTATTATGTAATGACCCGCTCCGCCCTAGCGGAACGCCGATTCAAACGGCAAGTGCAATGACTCAAACGAGCCGTCGACCCGAAGAGTTGGCATCGACCTGATGAAGAATCGATGCAAGGCTTACATTGGCCATCAAGATGAATCCAGACATAGACTTTCAAAGGCGCGCTCGGAGTATCGCTCGGCCGATGCGAACTTCGCTAAGGTGGGTGGCTCCGATGAACCCGTCTTTGCTTAGCCTAGACACTTAACAATGCGGACACTATCACGAGAATCGCTAGGCGATAACACCTTAATAAATGACTCAACGCACCTAGCTAAGGGATTAATCCCACCTTGCATGGTTGTATAGAATATGGAAAGTAACATAAAAAATATGAGAACTCTAGCACCGCGCTCCATGCTCGTGCTATGGCACAAGCTTACGTTCAAGTCCCTTACGCGTTCAACAATGAAACAATGAATAGATTACAATAATAAAACGGAAAGACTATCAACATAGTCGTTCCAAGTAGAGTATAGCAACATTGAAAGATTATGGGACCGATGGGTCGCCAAGGCGACTCCCGCACGGAGAGTTGCATAATATGTGAATGAAAGAATGAATGCATAAGTGAATGAATGAGCCAACGAATGAAAGAATGAATACGTGAATGAATGAATGAACGAACAAACAAGTGAAAGAAAGAAAGAATGAATAAAAGATAAGAAGGAAAGGAATGGTTAGCGACAGGTATGACGGGCACGTGCAACGGGGCTCGCTACCCGTGCTACACGGACGCCAACCTAGTCGATAATGCATTATGGCTAAGGGTTAGCCTACGGCTCGGAGACAGCCGTTAAGTTAAAATGATAAATAATACGAAATGGTCGTGGACAATCTCCTCGTATACGGGAGGTGGGAGATATAAGGGATTTATGCGACATGATCATAGGGAGGATCGTGGCCGGCCTAGGCGGAAATCAAAGGGGGCTTACGGGCTGCATGGAGGGGCTTTGCTACCCGGGAGACGAAAATGCAGGGTATTTTCAAGACACTATCAACGTGTACCAGCCGCACGCTCTGAATAGTTGCGAAATACCAAGGGAAAATGGTCCAAAATGGCTTGTGATGCCAGCGACCGGTGCATATAGAGTTAAGTGGGCTTTGCTGGTGGCAATCCACGTGCAAGTCCTTGCATTGAAATCAAAGTAGTCTAAGTTAACTGAACAAAGCACCTTCTGAACAGGCTTGAAATATAACACACCAAAGGATAAAGAGTACTTCGTGAAATTGAGTTAGGAAACACGCCTACGACGCGCTAGGCCTGAGGCAGGGATACGCCCCACTGAATGTTACGCGAACTATATTAAGTTGTTTCATATGAATTGTTGACTAACTTGGTTTACTTTGGACAGGGAAGACCGGACGGTAAGTATGGGTAAGTCATGCATGTATTTCCATGCGATACTTGTATTTCGGCAACACGAGATAGGCTATAAAATAGGCCATAAAACTGATTCTAAGGCAAGATTAGAAAGACAATGAATGATAGACGGTGCACAAAAGTAAATGGAACGTATTTGGTAATGATAGAATTATGAGCGAGCTAGCCTCCCCACCAGTGCATAACAATGTACTGATAACCCCACAGTCTGCTTGCAGGATGCAGGAGACGTCGGCGGGTGCGGAGCTTTCCTCGAATGTGCTAAGGCGCGGAGCTATCTCTGGAGCCTTGGAGCATTGCATGGAGCTGGAGTACATATACAGGACATAATGTATCGTAACATCGCCATGAATCATTCCATCTTGTAAGCCACTTGGCACGTCTTTTATGTTTCAGAGAGAGAGAGAGCTTGAGAGACTTGTAAACTCGGCCTAGCGCCGCTTGTAAACTTCTTGAATATCAATAAAGAGCTGAATTCACTTCAATTTGTGTTCATTTACTTTCCGCTGCAAATGGGGACACTCTGTGCGACTCTGTGGCCTAGCTCAAATCGGCCGTTTCTGGACTTAGCCTTGCACGGGCGCAACCTAGGCCCGTACGGCATCACGCCTTAGCGAGGACGATCGCTCCTGCGGGAGCGGGGCGTGACAGTTACTCAAACAGTTTTATAGAAAGTTCTAGAACGATTTTGTCTTATTAAAATATATGTTTAGAAAGCTAACTTCGATACGGTTCTTTAAAAAAAAGAGATTAATCAGAGTTTTGAGCTAAAAGTTATGGCATTTCTAAGTTGTTATGGCTACTAAAAACGTGGATGAATATTATGACGAATTTGGGTTGTTTTGGACAAAAGAAACACATCTCACTCTCCACACCATTAACCCCCTTGCTACTCACTTCACATAACACACACAAACACTCACACTACTAACCACAAGCAACATACACACTCACAATCTAAAACCAACACAACACCATACACTAATATATATATATATATATATATATATATATATATATATATATATATATATATATATTTATATATATATATATATATATATATATATATATATATATATATATATATATATATATATATATATATATATATACAATACAATACAATACAACCCGGCACAACTGATTCGCGAAGTCCTCCGTCAAATTCATAAAATCAGGACCCGCTGCTCCCATTCCTCGGACCGATTTTGGCAGGCTTTGCTCTAGCCACGTCCGCAGAACCCTCTAGTGCTCGGTTTTGGTCTTTTCATTTTGTTGTCTTTTCGTGCTCGGCGCGCTTACTTGTATAGGCTTCGGCATTTTATACCTGATACATCAATTAAAATTCTTTTCTTAATATATATATATATATATATATATATATATATATATATATATATATATATATATATATATATATATATATATATATATATAACAGTCCACTATATTAATGTATATTAATATGACATGTATATATATAAATATGACATTAGAAGGCTAAGATACTTAGATACCAACATAGGTTTCCAAATAGAAACTAGATGGGGTGTCCTAATCATGTCTAATCTATCCTCTAACAAGTCTAAATCTGAAATTAAAAGACAATAACTCCTATTAGGCATAAATACAAACTCATTGTGTTCCTCCTTTGGAAACTCTCCAAGTAGGACACCAAAACTACCACAACTTCCTAGAGAGGACTCATGAGAGCCTCTAAACCAAAACTAATGGTGGTTCATGCATAGGGGTGGTCCTAATGAATGCAAATCTATCTAAAATGCTAGATAAATTGAAATAGAGGGATGGTTATACCTATTGGGAGTTGGATCCCAATGATACTCTCAAATGGAAACGTTTTCGACATGGAAACTCCTCCAAAATGGACACCCTTCCTTGCTCCTTGCTTCCAATCCTTGCTAGCACCTCCTCCTTGGTTGAATGATAAGAAATAATGGAAGATTGGAGGAAGAATGGAGGGATTTGGAGATCAAAATCAAGAGAAAAGCTCTCAAGTTTGGAGAAGAACAAATTTGGAAACAATAGGCAAGTATGGAATGAAAGAGAGGGACACCTCTCCCCCTATAGGTGGCTGGCCATACATGCCCTAATGGGCCTATGTGAAATGTCTAAGACGCCCCTACAAGTCTTATTTGGGTCAATTTAAGTCATGCCTAGGTTTGGGGTCAAAAGGGTCAAGTTTAAGTCTCTAAATGAACCAATCTAATGAAGTGGGATTAGTCTAATTATACTAACTTAATTAGTGGGGTTTGTGGGCCATGTCTAACTAATCTTGGGGTCCCGACTAGAATCTAAGCTACCCGGATCACTAATACAAGTCGAAACGAGACAAAACTCAAACCCGACTAAACAAATCCCATAAAATCAATATTAAAATATAAAAATTCAATATTAAAATATGGAAAATAACAATTTTACCCTCAATTTTGAAACTGGGAGTGACTCAATACCTTAACTTAGGTAAATCTTTACCTAAGCCTCTAACCAATACCTTAGCATACCTTATCCCCACCCTATGCAACTCCAATACCTTGTTAAGGTATTCCAACACCTTACCTTGATATCTTAATACCTTACCTTGGTATCTTGATACCATACCTTGGTCATAAGGTAAACTAATCATTTACCTTGAAGTTAAAGGTAATTCATATTTAACTTAAGATACTAATTTGGTATCATGAGATACCAAGTATCACTCAAATATCTAACTAACTAACTATCTAATGTACTAACATAACATCTTAACTAATATCTAACATATAACCTATAGTATCTAGGTAAACCCGTTTACCTTGAAGGTAAACCCAATACCTTACCTTGTAGGTAAACCATTACCTTAAGGTAAAAGGTAAATCTAAGATGCACTATCTGCTCCTAAGATACAAACATCTAGTATCCTAAGATACTATCTATCTTAAATCTAATATCTACTAGACACTAACTAACTAACCATCTAATCTTCTAACTCTAATATATCATAGATACTAAGATATCTATATGCAATAATTATCTTAACTTCTAAGATAACTCTAACATATTCCAACTAACTTTAATACTAATACTTGATACCAAATAGGGTACCTTACTCAAGTCCCAATACTCTCTTATCTTTACATATGGTACTTGAGTATTAAGATACCAATATCCTCATGGTACCCAAGTATCACACTAGTACCTTTTCCAAAACTTTATTATCTTGACACATAACTTATCTATATTTGGCTTACTTGATAACCATTTGTATCAACATAAATACACACTAACTAACACATATTATCGAACAATAATATATATATATATATATGTACTATATCATATATATTCTTGAAAGCCTATGGTACCTACATTCACTTGATATACATACTACATAGGCTCATAGGATACACAAAATGACCATATCGTATAGTCAGTTTTCTACTTAAAACTAATATAGCACCTATTAGACTTATTCACTAAATTCTAGGATTAAAGTATGTCGTAGCCCTTCGTATTAGCTTTTCGAAACTTCAAACGGATCGCATTTTCGTGTCCGGAAGCTTTCGAAATCGTAAAAATACCGAAACACGTTCGTCTTTCGGACAGCTGACACTCAAACAGTTTTATAGAAAGGTCTAGAACGATTTTGGCTTATTAAAGTATATATATTTGGAAAGCTAACTTCGATATGGTTCTTTTAAAAAAACAAAAGATTAATCAGCTAAAAGTTATGGCATTTCTAACTTGTTATGGCTACTAAAAACATGGATGAATATTATGACGAATTTGGATTGTTTTGGACAAAAGAAACACATCTCACTCTCTACACCATTAATCCCTTGCTACTCACTTCACATAACACACACAACCACTCACACTACTAACCACAAGCAACACACACTCACAATCTAAAACCAACACACCTCCTCCTAGTGCTGGACGAATTGTCGCTACTGGACAGTCTCTCATCTGGTGGTCCGACGAACCACACAACAGGCACCTCCCAAGCCTCATCATACAGTCGTTCCACCCATGGCCTGCCTTCTTGCAGAAGTTGTACCTAGCATCCTGCTGCTGCCTGGGTGTCTGTTGGTAAAGTGTATGTCCCTGGTCCTGAAACTGCTGCTGAATAGGCCTCTGCTACTGCTGCTGCTGAATCTGTGCATGAGGCCTCTTGGCCTGTCCTCCATTGATGTTGGCTCCATGAGTGTCATGTCCCCTCTTGAACAACTGTTGTCGTTGAGTCTCCACTATCTGCTAGAAGAAGGAGAACCACTGCGCCACGTCCTCTGATCCTGATGACGGCTGCTGCCGAAGAATGTCCGAGATAACTGGGGAAAGTCTCGGGTAGGAAGAGGTATACTCCCAAAAGCTACAAATATTCTAGCCTGAGCTGGCATAACAGGAGCTACAGTCCCGGGGTCCTGCTGATCAGGATGAGAAGTGGTAGACCCCTCAGTGGTGTCCTCCTAATCGAGACGATGAGATCGTGTCTCCATAACCATCCTGAAGACAGATCAAACGAGAGGGCAATCACTGAGAATAAAGCGATAACATCAAGGAAGAATGGTTTATTTTCAAGAAAAGACAATAATGCGGCAAAATTTAGGTAACAGGAATCAGATTAAGAGTTTTTTCTAAGTGTGATTGAGTACCTTCAAAAATATATCCTAATCCTACTGCAGGCTGTAGTGATACTCTAGTCCAAATACCACTATATAAACTCGACCTGTATAGGCCACCACTAAAAACGTGTCACGACCCGCACCCAGTGTAGGGACACGAGAAGTGGGTACGTCCAGCCTACGCCGCAGTGTCGGCGGTAGAACGCTGTCCTAGGTCATATACATCTAACAATTATAAGGTACTTGTACAATGTATATGCTCCGAATGGAGGACAATATAGAAATGTTCAACTCAATCACAGCTAAGGTAGAAAGTACGATAAGATAGATAGATATGAAAGTCGCCAAATAAAATACAATAAGATAAGAAGTCTAAGAGTCTAAGATAGCATCTCCACAACATCCAGAATAACAAAATCTCCAAATAAGTACAAAATATATCCAAAATAAGACAAGACAATAAGTAAGATAATTGATCTAGCTAACTAGCCTAGACTATTGGGGTAATGTCCTCTACAAGGGCTGGGTCCTCCTGGGAGTCTAGCTTACAGGTGTCATCTAGGCATGCTCCATAGTATGTAGGACAGAACTCCTCAATGTCATCTGTAATATTTCAACAGGTCCAGTCAGGACAGGAACGAGCACAATACATCTCACGCAGTTCATAATATGACAGGATATGTAAATATGCTATAGAGTAAGATACATAAAATGTTAGAGAATATATATGAAGTAAAAGAGATGACTGTAAGAAAATATCTACTATAAGTAAAGAACTAACAGTGGCTAGTGATGTAGAGTACAAGATAGACATGTGAACAGCTTGAATTTGCACATGATTATTCTAAGAGTTTGTACATGATTACACTACTTTGGAATTGTTCACATGACCATTTATACTCTCCCGTACCCCAATCAATACACAAGGATCCAGATAAGTTATATTATTGCACATGATATTCACATGAAGGCCCATAAATGGGTGCATATGAATGTATACACGGGGGCTTTGTGAACATGAGAGTACATGAATCACAAGAGTGCACATAAATGGTAAAAGCACCGGAGTACATGATGAAAGTGAAACGTACATGACATGACATAACCCAATGCTCCCGAGGGGGATAACATCTCATGAAGGGATCCATATAGTACCAATCCGTGTTAACAACGTGACAGCATCAAGTAAAATAATCTAGAGCATAAATATAAATCCTATCAAGTATGAAATGGTCAGAGAATGTACTATCCTGGTATCCTGAGTATCCGATGAGTATATATGTCCAGATAGAGTAGATGAGTCCTATTTAGAGCAACACAGGTCACAACATGTCCAGAATGGTAATATTGAAGATTATTATACATTCTATATGATTTCTAGGTCAACTAGACCAAAGTCAACTCTTGGTCAACTCTGGTCAACTTATAAAGTCAAATTAGGTCAACCAAGCTATTCTAGGTCTAAACCTAGTCTAACAAGTCATTCTAGACTAAAGTCAACCCTTGGTCAACTTTAGTCAACTACACTAGTTAACTAGGTCAAGTAGGTCAAGTCCTAGCCCAATCAAGTCTCACTAAGCCTAACCAAGTCTAACCTAGCACTCACACACAAATACAATGTCAAGGGCAACACACACACACACACACACACACACACACACACACACACACAAACACAGATATATATATATATATATATATATATATATATATATATATATATATATATATATATATATATATATATATATATATATATATATATATATATATATTTGCATTCATGTATTTATACATACATTGCATTCATATATCTACACATTATATACATGGATATATAGCATACATGTGTACACCCATACATACTTACATCATATACATGCATATTACATACATACATTATTCATGCATTACTTATATACATGCATTCATACATTCAACGAATGAAAAGAAGGAAGGGGAAAAATGGAAGGGAGGCAAGGAAATGGAATGTAAACAAATGTGAGTGACAAGTGAGTGGTGTCAAAGTGTCAATATTGATATGTGTACATGGCATAATAGACTGTGTGTGTGTCTGTTGTGATATGGTGTGGCATCAAGGGGGTTTTCAAGTGCATTTATGCAAAGGGGGTTGAAGTATTCATGTAAAGTGTGTGTGCATGCATATATATGAGTGTATGTGTGGACTAAACAATGAGGTACAGGGGACTAACTACCTGAAATAGGGAGTGAGCTATACTAAAGATGCAGGACAACACTATCAAGGGGACTATCACAAGGATGCAGGACATCATATATCCACAAAGGGTTGATATCTAAGTTAGGGTCTGACATCAAACAAACCTGGACAGTATATATATAGAAGGACAGAATGTTATGATGAAATAAAATGTGATGTAAATGAAGGTATGGTGCAGCATGCAGTTTGTGAAGTGAATGGCTAATGATGGATATATGAATGCAATATGCAGGATACTAATCCTATAGGCAATACAGTGATACCCGCTGTACTGGACATATCTGAAATAGGCAAATTCCTAATGTGCAGTGGCTAAGTATCAATAGGAATGCAGGACACTACAAAACTCAAGGGATTTAACTAATAGTTCCAACAAGGATATATCTACTGATCTAATAGCTGATACAATACATCCTACGAACTGGAAAGTAGGAAGGGTGGGACTAAACTCCTCCTACAGTGAGTAAGGGACTGCTAAGGTAGTGTGGACTGATACCTCAATATCTCATTTGAGATGGTGTCATAGGCTATGGACTGCACTAGTATGCTGGACTGAAATAAAGATGCAAATGGCTGAGATGTAAGGTAATTTGGGACTGAACATGAAACCTAAATGACTGAACATGAAAGTAATATGGACATTTACTATAATACAGTGAACATGACAGGTAGCTAAGGCTGAAATGAAGACTAAGGATATGATATACATGTTATCAATCTCAGTTTTACACTGAACTAAACATTCAATTTATAACAGAAAAACTCATTTTGAAGACTAGGATTTGGATATCATTTAAACTCAAGTAAAACAATATGACAACTCAATTGAATCTCTGTTTTCGAAATACCCTTTGAATTTTATTTTGAAAACCAACATTCAACATGTTTCAGACTTGTATCAGACAATTCCCAATTTCGAACCAAAATCGTTTAAAATACCAAACAACATCAAGCCCAATCTGAAACTAATCTAAAATATAACTTAAACTCAGGTAATCATTATAAAAATTCATTTTGAAATCTAGGATTCGAATTGAACTAATCTGGCAATATTTTTGAAACCCAAATAACATGTATCAGTCGATTACCAATTCAAACCAAAAACTAATTAAATCCCAATCAGCTCATTCGAAACAAGGGGGTATAATGTGTCACAAAGGGGGGGTGTTTGTGTCCAGGTTGTGTCCACTCCGTGTCAATACATAGTGTCCAGGTAGTGTCAGAACCTAGTTGAGGCACAGCCTCGTGCTGTGGTGTCGAAGAGTGTAGGACACAAAGTATCCAACCATGAGTCACGTGGTCGGGTCAGTAGGTAGGTCAACCCTAGGGGTACGTGTTCGACAGCCTGTAATAGGTCTAAGTGTTGCCGTGTCCAAGAACTGAACCCGTGTCAGAGCCCAAATCGAACAGTGCACAATGATATGCAAAAATCAGTATGCACATGATTTCTTCGTGCACACTAATCGAGGACACATGAAACTTCATGGATATGATGTCAATGGGTGCCCCCACGTGTCCATAAAGTTTCATGGCAGACGGTGCCGTGTCGTGTCCGCTATGACACTCAAGCAGCAAGGGAGCCGTACGATGTGTCATACAGCGTCCCCGTGTCCATTTTGGACACGAAAAACACTCTAAAATCGACTCAGTCATAATGATATACAATATACACCTAATTAGCTACAAACCCATGTAATTAGTTTTGAAAATTACTGAAATAAATTCCTATGTGGCATTTCGTCAAACACCTAAACAATGACATTGATACGTGTCTAATACGGACACCAAACTAATTTTAATTCCTACCAAACTTCACCTACAGCTAGGGGAAACCTAGGTGGATGCATCTATAGAAAGAAATCAAGATATTAAAATGATTTGAAGGGATTACCTATAGGGATCCAATCTCCAAGAAAAAGCCCCAAATAGTGAAGTCTCCTTCCTCAAGCTATGTCCCAATGAGCTCCCCTCCTTGCAAGCTAGCCTCCTTTTTCTTCTACTTCAAATTTGGAACCCAATGCAAAAGATTGGGATCAGTTTGGTGGAGGAATGGGGAGATTTGATGAAAGGGGAAAGAAATTAGGGTATCCTACAAGGGGGTGTTCTAAAATAGGCAAGTGGTTATGAAGAGAGACTTTATAGGCTGAAATTAGGTTTAATTTGGGCTGTTGTGGCTGTCCTAATTAAGATCTTGGGTTAGGGTCTCTCATGGTGGGCTTTGGGCCAAGATTGTTAACTAGCTAGTTCAACTCCTTAACCAAAAGTCTAATGCACTAAACTCTCTCAATCCTCTCATGAATCCTAGTCACACTCAAGTCAACTAAGACCAACTTAAGTTAGATTAGGGTCCCACACCATGCTAACTAAGTCACCAAAGTCAAAGTCAAACTCTAGGCTAGTCTCTAAAGTCACAACTAGCAAAAGTTAAAAATAACAACCATTAATCAAATAATTAACAAATAATTCCAAGAAACCAAAATGACCAAAATACCCCTAGGCCGAAAATGATAATTAACACTTCCTAATCTCATGGTTAGGCTCTAGGTCAAGTAGTCTCTAGGGTTTCACTAGCAAAATACCAAAATCGTAAATCACCAATAAAAATAGTTTTAAAATAATTAAAAATCACCAAAAATCATATCATGATTTAAATATCATTATTAAAAGATTAAAATTTTCAAAATTTCAAAATTACCCTCATTTGAAAAAATGGGTGTTACAAATGATATTTTTGACTTTTTCATATATTTGTTCATTAAACTTCGTCGTACAATTTATTGGACGTTGAAATTCATTGAACTAGTATACTCTTTGTTCTCAAATCTTTGTAGAATTATTCTACGAATCATGTCAAGTATTCTTGATATAAAATCATAATTGTTCTCATATTATCTTGATTTATTTCAGAATTAAAAATGCATATTTTCTATTCTTTGTTTGATCCCAAATAACCGGACAAGTTGACAAATTTTGTTGCTAGTTAAGTTTGTTAATTTGATACTTTGTTTTTCTAAAAAATATGGATAATGTCCAAAATTATTTTGTTAATTATTTAAGAATTACTATTATGTATTATAATTTAAAAAAAATATTATTTTAATATGGTTGCATGACGCTACATGTAGTATATATTGCTATATATAGTTATGTACTAGTCTAGCTAGATTATGTTAACTAAGACTATATAGAGTATGTTAATTGATATATATATATATATATATATATATATATATATATATATATATATAGTCCACTACATTAATGTATATCAATATGACATGTATCTATATAAATATGACATTAGAAGGCTAAGATACTTAGATACCAACATAGGTATCCAAATAGAAACTAGATGGGGTGTCCTAACCATGTCTAATCTATCCTCTAACAAGTCTAAATCTGAAACTAAAAGACAATATCTCCTATTAAGCATAAATACAAACACATGGTGTTCCTCCTTTGGAAACTCTCCAAGTAGGACACCAAATCTACCCCAACTTCCTAGAGAGGACTCATGAGAGCCTCTAAACCAAAACTAATGGTGGTTCATGCATGGGAGTGGTCCTAATGAATGAAAATCTATCTAAAATGCAAGAGAAATTGAAATAGGGGGATGGTTATACCTATCGGGAGTTGGATCCCAATGATACTCTCAAATGGACACGTTTTCGACACGAAAACTCCTCCAAAATGGACACCCTTCCTTTCTCCTTGCTCCCAATCCTTGCTAGCACCTCCTCCTTGGTTGAATGAAAAGAAATGATAGAAGATTGGAGGAAGAATGGAGGGATTTGGAGATCAAAATCAAGATAAATGCTCTCAAGTTTGGAGAAGAACAAATTTAGGGAAAAAGAGACAAGTATGGAATGAAAGAGAGGGACACCTCTCCCAATATAGGTGGCTCGCCAAACATGCCCTAATGGGCCTATGTTAAATGTCTAAGATGCCCCTATAAGTCACATTTGGGTCAATTTAAGTCATGCAAAGGTTTGGGGTCAAAAGGGTCAAGTTTAAGTCTCTAAATGAACCAATCTAATGAAGTAGTGTCACGACCCGCACCCGCTTTTCTGGATACGAGACGTGTCCAAGCCAGCCTACGCCACAGAGTCGGCGGTAGAACACTGTCAAGCCCACAAGAAATAAATGCTCAGAATATCACATTTGCTGCTCATTCACATTTCTAATTTATTACAACAGTTACAACATTTAATATTAAAAGAAAATACAAGTTTTACAATTAATAAAAATGATACATTGCTATCTATTTCTAGGTTGTCTTCAGCATACCCAAGTCTTCTCCAGTGCTAAGAGTGATAGCGGCTAAACCTGAAAAATGTTGGTTATCCAGTCAGGATTGGAACAAGTACACAAACCGACGACAATGCAAAACACAACAGAATTAATAAGACATGAAAATAGCATATGAGATATGAAAACTGTAAGAGAACTGATGACATAGCACGATAGAGAAGTAAACAAGGAAAAACTAATAAAAGACATCTATCTAGGTGGTGTAAAATATCTGTTTCGACATGTGAACGACTAGGGGTAAATCAGGCTCACTACACGTGTTGTGTGCAGCGGCTATCATTCATGAGAGATACTGGGATAATTCTGGGTAGTCCACCTGTCTACTAAGATATTTCCCCTCCCGACTACTCCGTGTGACGAGCGTGTCAATAAGCAGCAAGATATATGTATAGACATGAAATGAAAAGACTACTATGAATCGAAAAACAATCAGAAAGTGCACTTGCCTGAGGTCCTTAGCTGGAGAAACCAATACTATACCACACAATGAGCCACAATCAATCTACACGTGCAGAAGTCTTCGGATGCTAAAATAAACAATACCAACGTTCTTAGAATAGTCAAATTAGCTAGGATTGCCTGTCCTTAAGTCCAATTCTGGACACAGGGGCAAAACGGTAATTTCGAGCAAAAACGGTGTCCGCCGTTGGACCCGCTTTGCACCGAAAAGCGTGCCAGAGTCAACGATCTCTAAATTCGTCAAACTACATGTCTACGGATCCAGTTTTCCGATACAAACCCAACCGTATGTCCAAAGTTGGATTTCGGCGGGCCGTGCACAAAATCGCCCGTTGAGTGGGACCGTGGGGCCCGCAAAACGATGTCGGATTCAACTGTCTCAGAATTGGACCAAACTTGGCATACAGGACCAGAAAAATGATACGGTCCTGATGGAGTAAGTTTCGTCTCAATCTGACGAGCGTGCACAAAGTAATTGGAGAATTTGCAAAGTGCACGATACGGTGAATTTCGACGGATACGCATCAAATTCGTCGTGTACACGCGACCAATTTGAATTACGTCAAAGCCCACACGACCACGAAGCCGTTACGCAGCTTTCGATGCCTTCGGTTCGCGACCACGTCGCCCGGAATGGCGGGACGCACGTCGTGTGGATGGTTTTCTATGTTTTGAAAACAGATTTTTCATGATTTTCAACTCGATTTATCTTAACATCTACTGATTAATAAAATAATCTAAAAATAGGGTTTAAAAGCTGGTTAGGTTGTCTAAAAACTCCTTTAAATATATTTCTAAAATTCTTGACAGATCGATCAGGAATTGCCTTCAAACAGGAGCGTCTGAAATCTCAATTCTGTCAATGCGACAGAGGTTTTACGTCGACTTCGCATCAATTTTCTGGGGTTTCTACTATCCTAGAATAAACCTCATCTGAAGGGGTTTGAAGAGGGTCTAATAGGCTCTCGGTAGCAATTTTTGGTTCGTAAAATAGTGGAGAATCGAGAGAGTATTCATACCTCGAAGTCGGCTCCTAGGCTATTGTTGCTGTTGTTGCTTCTAGACTTAACACGCGCGAGCGCCGGTGGTCCTCGGCGGCGGGTGGCCGCCCAGGTGGTGGGAGATGTCGTCGTGGACAGTGGTGGCGGTACGATCTAGGTTTTTGGAGAATTCCCTCTCCCTCTCTCGCGTTGTGCTCTGTTTTTACACGCGGCTTGCGCGTAAACAGGATCTGCTCGGGTGTGGGAGTTACTGCTTATAATAAAACTGGGTCGGGCTTTGTATGGCCTAGATTCGATTATAGGGGGGGATTTGCCTGGCCCGAGCCCAGCTGACTTGGTTGGCCGGGCCAGCCATGTAGAGCCATTCATACTAAAACTATTGATTGAGCAATGAAATAAAACCCATGAATGATATATGTATATCCTGAATTGAATTAAAACATAACATTCATTTCATTTCATTTCAATTCAATTCAATTCACTACTATACTATATAATCATAATAATAACAGTGGCCACCACCATTTGCACTTGTTGCTTTAGGCAGTAGTACAAGTCATATTTGGAGGGCAGAGTGTTTGTTGTGTACATATCTTTCTTTTCTTTTCCTTGTGAAAGTGACAACACTCCTGTTAACTGGTAGGATTTTGGGCCAACTCAAAGAGATTGCAATCGGGTTCAGCTGTTTAGGGCCGGGTCTGGGCTGGCTCTGGATTGGGCTCGGGATTGCTTTCTTTTTCTTTTTCTAACTATTGTATCCATATTTATATATTTATATATATATACAGCTATATGCTTACATATAAATATATTTATATATATACACTCATTCACACATATTTTATATACTTATATATTCATACATTTATCTATTTCTATATACATTTATATATACATATACGCACACATTCATATATATATATATATATATATATATTTATACACGTATACATGTATTTATCTATGTACACACCTATATATCTATTTATATACATGTTATTTGTACATACGTATATGAATATCTACACCAAATATATGACTCCATATATTCCTATATATAATCCAATATATATATAAACATATATATCTACCTGTAACTTCTAAATGAACAGAATAAAATCTTAATTTCTAAAGTAGGTCCTTCATATAAAAATTGTGTACACGAAATGATATTTATTTACAGAATCTTAAAATAACCATTCGGATAAAGTAATTAAAATAAAATATTTACAATTTTATGGGAAGGGGAGCTACAAATCTACCCACCTTAAAATAATTTCGTCCTCGAAATTCTAATTTATAAACATGCCTAAAATTCAAACAAAATAATAATAATAATAATAATAATAATAATAATAATAATAATAATAAGTCCACTATTACCACAATCTCCTTGAATTTAATTTCTAAAAATATTTTATGGCCTTCTCTAGTCATTTCGTAACTATGAGTCATCGAAGACTTCTACCCACCTTTGGTCACACTACTCCTCACAACTAAAATATCAAAATCTTCTAACTGGTTGCTAACAATCTACTAACAAATACCTAGGCATATGGTATCTATAATCCTCCCGTATCTATCAAATAACTCAAAATTAACAAACAACAATTTTACACAAGTAGCTTAAGGAAATATGACTATACGTCACTCTGGAATAGGAAGGTCATGAAAATAAAATAATCAAGAATAAATATAAAATTTCAAGGGCGGTAGAAAGTATCCAAGGATACAGATAGAAAGAGTGTTTATGAACCTATAGTCTTATTCGCTAGATTGGGCTACTCTAGTCTAGTCATTAACTCAATCGAAAAACCTTTGCTTCTTAGAGGGGCTTGTAATCCATAGACTATAGAAA
This sequence comes from Iris pallida, assembly GCA_029216955.1. Lineage (NCBI taxonomy): Eukaryota > Viridiplantae > Streptophyta > Magnoliopsida > Asparagales > Iridaceae > Iris > Iris pallida. The sequence continues at coordinate 8,029,974 of JANAVB010023800.1, forward strand.
ATCCGTTCTCGAATTTAATCTAAACAAGGTTCCTAAAATAGAACAGAATTTAGGAAATCGAGATTTTGATCTTTTTCGTAGTTATTTAAACACACGAGCAAGGGGTACAATTTCAATACAAGATCATATCGCGACTTCCAGGTAGATGGAATAAGGGTTATGAAGGACTTCGTACTCTAAGGGGTGGAGATTTCTTAGTGGGTAAAGGGACCTATTTGAAATAGTTTGGTTTTGTAATCCAAATTTGGTGGTATACTTGGATGGGTTCTACTGGGTCTTAATGGGTCCTCTATTTGGACATCACTCTCTTGGTTGGATGAACCTAAAATTTCAATCTATATTGACCGAACAAAATCTCATTGGTAAACTAGTCCTACTAGTTTAGGGTACCCTAGAATAGATTTCAACTAAGTGATTGAGCTAGTTGTTAGTCGGGTTGGTTAGCCTAGGTCCATAAGCCTGAAATGCGCCTTCAGTGACTTTTGAGTTTAAGTAGCACATGAGGTCTCAATTGGGTAGCACACTAGTGGCATGTGCACAGTGGGCTCCGAGTAGATCACAACTATATATATTTGGCCGAAGGGATTGAGTCGAAGTTGAGGCTCTAATGGAAGTCAGGAATTTTACTGGTATTATGGTAAGGGTTATAACTAATCCTTTTATCCTGAAAGTCGTACCTTAAAAATAGAGTACAAGGGGATGGATTTGAGTGGGACATGATATACCTAGATGAAGGTGGGCTCGTCTAGATCTTGTATGTAAAATCTGTTGGAAGGTAACAGCTGGTCTCGTACTCCGAATATTAATGACACGGTCGGGGACACAAAATGATCTAAAGGAAAAGTGGGAGTCCATGGGGCACTAACTGTCATCCTTATGGAATTTATTTCGATCGGTCAGTCATCTTCATATATTCCAAAATTTTAGGACTTACAGTCTACCCACCTTAGAAGCTAGGCGATGGTTTTAGGATTAATGAGGTTAGAGGGTTCCCAAAATTCGAGTACTGTACCTCGACTCTGGTCAATAAAGAACAAGGCATATCGTAACTGAATACGGTAGATATAGGTCAAGCCAAGGGTCGTTCCTCATTAAATGGAAAACGAGTGCGTGTACAACGACACATGGTCGATAAAATAGAATGACCTACTCGTCCACAGTATACATGAGTTGTCAACGGGGTAACCAACTCTAAGACACATCATGAAAAGATTTCTAATAACTGAGTCGTGAATTTCTATTGGGGTCAAACCTGCCAGACTATTGTCACAAGGGTTCTAGTTGAAGCAAGCTTCAAACAAATAATTAGAGGCCCACAATATTTGTCTCTGGAGAATAGGTAGTCTTCTAGGTTGGCATTTGATCAAAAAAAGATCCTAATCATTCTCGGACTCCAATGACTGGAAGATTAGGATAGTAGTTTTAGGGTCGCAGAGGGGACAGTAACTTAAGGCAAGGTTCTATTCACTGGCTGGCCGTGGATAGCTATACTTGCGTATACAACTATCATAGCCACGGGAATACTCTGTATCTATCTATCTATCAATTACGAGTTTTCGTCTTTCCAATCAGTGAAAGGCAAAAACAATAAAGAGTTCAAGAGAGATGTCACTAAATATAATTATGTGATTCAAAGGCGAATATATTATTTCAAGAGGGATTGTCAAGGAAGTCGCGGATGAGATCCTAGATACCTCTATATCTCATTCTACGTAGTGTAATTAAATGAAGAGCAAACCAAATGCATCATGGTTGATCAGACCGTAATACAATGATTCTGATTAGACAATATGTTAGCAGGCGTCCCCAATAAACATATGTCTTGAATCAAGCTCGATAAAAGAGTAAGCTTGCAAAAACTAGGCTGTAATAGCCGCGTTGGTCAAGAGAGTCAAAATACAAGTATGCAAGATTTTTGTAAATGAGGCACAAGTGGTTCGGGTTTTGAGAGAATCAAAGCCTTACCTGGTGTTATTGTTTATACAATCAACCTATTATCTTCTTATCCTTAAGGCCTTGGTCGACTACTGGGTTATGGAACTCTAGGTTCTATATTCTAGGGAAACCTATTAATATCATTCAATTATCCTGTCAATAGATCACAAGAACCACATAACGCTAGGTTGGGAGACATGCTACTCAACTTACATAACTTATACTAGTATTGGTTTTGGATCTTAAGGTCATACAGGGCATTCTCCTATACTCTATAGTATCCTAAACTCGTAATCATGCCTGAAGTCATTTCACTGAGAATTCTGCCTCGCCTGTATACTCCGACTGTGACAGACCCTTGGTTCCGTGATTCAGGTGTGATAGGCTATCAGGTGCTCTACCTCATATTGACACAAGAATATCTAAGTCTTAAGAGGTCAACTACGACATAGTTTTAGCAATGTTCTATAACCTAAGATCCTCAAATGGTTTCATTTCTATGGGTTGTGCTTCGCCAGTACGCTGATGGCTGCAGTGAACACACATCTCCACTCTCAGCTAATTGGCAACAGTGCGCTGCTGTCTGGTCATCGTAGTCGTTAAAATGCTACAACTATATTCCTAAGAACGTCAAGGAGTTGCTAGGGATTCAAACTTTAGTTGACTATGGTAGAAAACGTAAACACCTGCCTATAAGTCTCAATCCTTTAAAGGAAAAGGTTCCGGGAAGGAAATAACTGATGACAAGAAAAATAAGAACATCCTAACATTTATTTCATATATACATTTATCAAATGGTTGAGGGGAGGACTTTGAATCCAATCTGACTTGAGATTCTCATATGAATAATAGGATCAGAAATTACAAACCAATTTCTTACAGCAAAATGAAATTTAAAACCAAGCAATTCTAACTTATAATATAAGATTTACATCTAAATAAAACAAAAGAAAATTAAACAGTTCATCAAGATCAAAGCCGTAATTCTAGGTAAGCCTAACTTACCAAGTGAATAGCATATCTGCATTGAATCACATTGTCATATCAAAAGTAATAGTATGTCCATAGGGATCTAGCAAGCTATCTGAATTTAATACTTCTAAATTGTATGGCCTATCTAACAACTTTAACTACCCGATTAGTCAATTTAATAAGGGACCCTTATCCTAGTTGTTCTCTTAAATCATTTTAATCCTAATTGTGAATGAGCATTTCCTGAGCGCAGGCTCGCAATGGTACGACTAAATTACCATCACAACTTTGCAATCTTTTGCGAAAACAGACCTGCATGGGCCACCACAAAAACTTGTCACGACCCGTACCCGCTTTTCGGGATACGAGACGTGTCCAAGCCAGCCTACGCCGCAAAGTCGGCGGTAGAATGCTGTCAAGCCTGCAAGAAATAAATGCTCAGAATATCACATTTGCTGTTCATTCACATTTCTAATTTATTACAACAGTTACAACATTTAATATTAAAGGAAAATACAAGTTTTATAATTAATGAAAATGATACATTGCTATCTATTTCTAGGTTGTCTTCAGCATACCCAAGTCTTCCCCAGTGCTAAGAGTAATAGCGGCTAAACCTAAAAAATATTGGTTATCCAGTCAGGATTGGAACAAGTACACAACCCGACGGTAATGCAAAATACAACAGAATTAACAAGACATGAAAATAGCATATGAGATATGAAAACTGTAAGAGAACTGATGACATAGCACGATAGAGAAGTAAACAAGGAAAAATTAATAAAAGACATCTATCTAGGTGGTGTGAAATATCTGTTTCGACATGTTAATGGCTAGGGGTAAATCAGGCTCACTGTACGTATCGTGTACAGCGGCTATCATTCACGAGAGACACTGGGATAATTCTGGGTAGTCCACATGTCTACTAAGATATTTCCCCTCCCGACTACTCCGTTTGACGAGCGTGTCAACAAGCAGCAAGATATATGTATAGACATGAAATGAAAAGACTACTATGAATCGGAAAACAATCAGAAAGTGCACTTGTCTGAGGTCCTTAGCTGGAGAAACCAATACTATACCACACAATGAGCCACAATCAATCTACACGGGCAGAAGTCTCTGGATGCTGAAATAAACAGTACTAACGTTCTCAGAATAGTCAAATTAGCTAGGATTGATTGTCCTTAAGTCTAATTCTGGACACAGGGGCAAAACGGTAATTTCGAGCAAAAACGGTATCCGCCGTTGGACCTGCTTTGCACCGAAAAGCGTGCAAGAGTCAACGGTCTCTAAAGTTATCAAACTACATGTCTACGGATCCAGTTTTTCGATACGAACCCAACCGTATGTCCAAAGTTGGATTCCGGCGGACCGTGCACAAAATCGCCCGTTGAGTGGGACCGTGGGGCCCGTAAAACGACGTCGGATTCAATTGTCTCAGAATTGGACCAAACTTGGCATACAGGACCAGAAAAATGATACGGTCCTGATGGCACAAGTTTCGTCTCGATCTGACGAGCGTGCACAAAGTAATTGGAGAATTTGCAAAGTGCATGATACGGTGAATTTCGACAGATACGCATCAAATTCGTCGCGCACACGCGACCAATTTGAATTCTGTCAAAGCCCACACGACCATGAAGCCGTTATGCAGCTTTCGATGCCTTCGGTTCGCGACCACGTCGCCCGGAATGGCGGGACGCACGTCGCGTGGATGGTTTTCTATGTTTTGAAAACAGGTTTTTCATGATTTTAAACTCGATTTATCTTAACATCTACTGACAGATAGATCAGAATCGCCTTCAAACAGGAGCGTCTGAAATCTCAATTCTGTCAATGCGACAGGGGTTTTACGTCGACTTCGCGTCAATTTTCTGGGGTTTCTACTATCCTAGAATAAAACTCGTCTGAAGGGGTTTGAAGAGGGTCTAATAGGCTCTCGGTAGCAATTTTTGGTTCGTAAAATAGTGGAGAATCGAGAGAGTATTCATACCTCGAAGTCGGCTCCTAGGCTATTGTTGCTACTGTTGCTTCTAGACTTAACTCGCGCATGTGTTATTCTGCGACGGCTTGGCCGCACGCGCCGGTGGTCCTCGCCGGCGGGTGGCCGCCTAGGTGGTAGGAGATGTCGTCGTGGAGAGTGGTGGCGGCACGATCTAGGTTTTTAGAGAATTCCCTCTCCATCTCTCGTGCTGTGCTCTATTTCTACACGCGGCTTGCGCGTGAACAGGATCTGCTTGGGTGTGGGAGTTACTGCTTATAATAAAACTGGGTCGGGCTTTGTATGGCCTGGATTCGAATATTGGGGGATTTGCCTGGCCCGAGCCCAGCTAACTTGGTTGGCCGGGCCAGCCATGTAGAGCCATTCATACTAAAACTATTGATTGAGCAATGAAATAAAACCCATGAATGATATATGTATATCCTGAATTGAATTAAAACATAACATTCATTTCATTTCATTTCAATTCAATTCACTACTATACTATATAATCATAATAATAACAGTGGCCACCACCATTTGCACTTGTTGCTTTAGGCAGTGGTACAATTCATATTTGGAGGGCAGAGTGTTTGTTGTGTACATATCTTTCTTTTCTTTTCCTTGTGAAAGTGAAAACACTCCTGTTAACTGGTAGGATTTTGGGCTAACTCAAAGAGATTGCAACCGGGTTCAACTGTTTAGGGCCGAGTCTGGGCTGGCTCTGGATTGGGCTCGGGATTGCTTTCTTTTTCTTTTTCTAACTATCGTATCCATATTTATATATTTATATATATATATACAGCTATATGCTTACATATAAATATATTTATATATATACACTCATTCACACATATTTTATATACTTATATATTCATACATTTATCTATTTCTATATACATTTATATATACATATACGCACACATTCATATATATATATTTATACACGTATACACATATTTATCTATATACACACCTATATATCTATTTATATACATGTTATTTGTACATATGTATATGAATATCTACACCAAATATATGTCTCCATATATTCCTATATATAATCCAATATATATATAAACCTATATATATATCTACATATAATATATATATATATATATATATATATATATATATATATATATATATATATATATATATATATCAACCTATAACTTCTAAATGAACAGAATAAAATCTTAATTTCTAAAGTAGGTCCTTCATATAAAAATTGTGTACACGAAATGATATTTATTTACAGAATCTAAAAATAACCATTCGGATAAAGTAATTAAAATAAAATATTTACAATTTTCTGGGAAGGGGAGCTACAAGTAGGATTAGTCTAATTATACTAACTTAATTAATGGGGTTTGTGGGCCATGTCTAACTAATATTGGGGTCCCGACTAGAGTCTAAGCTACCCAGGTCACTAACACAAGTCGGAACGAGACGAAACTCAAACCCGACTAAACAAATCTCATAAAATCAATATTAAAATATAAAAATTCCAAATATATTAAAATATGGAAAATGACAAATTTACCTTCAATTTTGAAAACTGGGAGTAACACTATTGTCCCATAATTCTCTCTAATGACATTTTTGACTTTTTCATATATTTGTTCATTAAACTTCGTCGTACAATTTATTAGACGTTGAAATTCAATGACCTAGTATACTCTTTGTTCTCAAATCTTTGTAGAATTATTCAACGAATCTTGTCAAGTATTCTTGATATAAAATCATAAATTTTCTCATATTATCTTGATTTATTTCAGAATTTAAAATGCATATTTTCTATTCTTTGTTTGATCCCAAATAAGCCGACAAGTTGACAAATTTTGTTGCTAGTTAAGTTTGTTAATTTGATACTTTATTTTTCTAAAAAATATAGATAACGTTCAAAATTATTTTGTTAATTATTTAAGAATTACTATTATATATTATAATTTATAAAAATATTATTTTAATGCGGTTGCATGATGCTACATGTAGTATATATTGCTATATATAGTTATGTACTAGTCTAGCTAGATTATGTTAATTGAGACTATATAGAGTAGCTACAATAGATGGTATGTGTGACTTCATTGAGCTGGCTTTGATTTTTAGTTTTATTTATATTATAGGAGTTCGTAAACATTCGATTGCAGTAGTTGGAGGCGGACCTTGCATTAAACTATTTCAGATATTTCAAGCAAGATACCTTGCCATATTTGTGTTGTTTAAATTCATGTTGTAGTTCTTGTGGTTTCTAGTGGTATTGCTAGTAGTGTGCATCCAAGTTTGACTTGGGTTCCATCAGTGGTGGCAACGATGTTATGGCGTGTGTATGGGTGTGTATGACTTAGCGTCTAGAAGACATTTCTAAAAGTTGTGAAGTTATTCTCAATAACATCTATGCCATGTCACGTATTATTGCACGAAAACATGTGTAAGATACGTTGTGTTGGCACGAGCTTACGCATTCAGCTAGCTACCGGTACGAGCGGTTCGTGTGTCGGTACATATAGTGATTGGATTATGTTTATAGTGACTTGCACAGAGATATGGTTTGTCCACGTCATGGACATGACTTGTGCAAGTCCATGGATGGAAAAGATTATTAGTATGCGCTTGGGACACACTTACATTCATTTAGCCTCAATGTTGTCCGGTTATGGGTTATTAATTTTCGGTTATGGGTGCATTGTTAAAGGATATATCAGACAGCGGCCATTGACTGTGCATCAGGTACAGTCGGAAGGTATGCTAGTAATACATAAGACTCTAGCGGATGCTATACTTTATTCCTTGACCTACCCATGCATACCAAAGTCGTATTCGATTTGCATACACATAGATGGTTAGTGTACCCTTGTTTATATGTTATTTATTGAGTTCATATTATGACATATTCTTTTTGTATCTTGTTACGTCCCTCTGAAGACCTGTTGATCTCTCTAGGTGTGTGTTGGACTTCAGGCATAATATTATTGTGAGGTGTTTTTGCCGGGTTCAGGTATGATGATAGTACCATTTTTATTCTTTCTTCATGTCTTTTATTCTTTTTTTACTCTACACATTTTCGCTATGACTTTTAAATGTTGTTATAGTCTAGTTTGCGAGCTAACTTTTTTTCGAGCTTGATCGAACTAGTGTATTATTGGTGGCCAACTCTATTACACTTGTTTATTCTTAAATTTCATTCATTATTGTAGATTGAGATATAGTTGAGTTAGCTATATTTCATATACTTTTACAGCATAGTACGTCTGGAGTAAGTTCATTAAATTGAAAACTTATTCTAGATCGTATTAGCTGGCATGTTCATGTCCTAATTCCTTACATATTTTCTGACTGGAGTGTGACATATTTCTGTGGCGGCCCATACAGGTCGAGAAAATATCGTTTCGATTACTTTGTTGCACCTAACAAGCCTTCAATAGGATAGTGTATTAGGATCTAAATCCGCAATTGCTTTAAAAATTCTTTAGATTTTATTTATCGCCTTTAAAACTCGTAATTGAAGTCGATTATTTTTTTGATCTCCTTATTTTGGACTATTGTCTTTCCCTATTTCGAAAAGATGAATGCTCGTGGTTGGTGAACCAATTCAGTTATTCTATGGTATGGTAGAAGGTAGTGATAGAGTATTTAAAAGGGAATTTTTATTTAAGGAAGGGTTGTATAGACGCCTCCACTAGATATAATGAGTAGCTCAGATTGGCAGTATAGGATTCTTATAGGCAACTTAACCCTAATGAGAGACTCTAGGATTAATGGACTGTAACTGTTCTACTACTTACCTATGTTGGATAGAGACATAATTACAGTAGCTATGTTAGGTAGAGAGGGACTAGAGGCATAGCAAGTTTAATTAAGTTTAGTCAGGAAAGTATGACATAATTCTCAATCATAGAGATTGTAGTAGAGTTAGTTATGGTCCCCTAATTAGAATGTGATCAACCACGTGGAAGACTATAGTTGAAGGGACTCGACAATCTTGCTAAGAATAGAATGATTCAATATATGTTGTACTTATGATAAATATAAACCCTTATAGAAATTATGGTTGCATTGAGGTTTAGAAAAAATTTCCTTAGAAGGTATAAAAATCATGACGTTATGTATATACTCGGAACTGAAGTTACCATGGGAGTAGCCTAAAGGACCTTCACTAGAGAGATTACTACGAAATAATAATGTCCGAATGATACACGAAGATAGGTGATACCATAGTGTGATCTAGGAATATTTGACATAGAAGCGATAACAATGTGTTAGACTAGACACACATTTATAGATAGTAGGAATAACCTTGTAATGACATATTAACAACCAAGACTATAATATTTACCAATAGGAAGATAGGTTGTCAAGCATTATATATAAGCCTGCCTAGCTTAACTTTTACCTTTACCTAGCCCATAGCTATAGAATGGTTAAACATATATATAAGTACTATATAAGCTTTCTATAGCTAATAAAAGGTAGATTGTTAATCGAGTTGTTAAGGAGATTTGATATATAATCTATAGGTGTAAGCTCCGTCAACCAATATCTGGAAATTTTTGAATATTTTTTTAAATAAAATATTTCTTTTGAATTCTTTCTAGATTTTGAAAGTCGTACAATTCTAATATTGAGAAATTATTTTCGATCGTAATTTGTTGATAGTGTTTTGTTGGGCTGTTGGTTTTGTAAAAACTATTTTTTTGCAAGATTATATTCTAGTGGAATTCCTGGTTCATTTTCATGAAAATATATCAGTTATAAATATTTATTTTTATATAGAAAAATATTAGTGAGATTATGTTTTGGAAATAGAAATATTTTTATTACTAATTATTTAGTAAAGGTTTTCGATAATTGTAGGATTATTTGTCTTCCTCACATCGGGCTAAGACCATTGCGGTCTTCTAGCCTACCAAGTTTGAACTTTGATTGTAGGCTAGGATTTAATTTAGCTAGTCATGATTAGTTAGTAGCTAAATTATAATTAGCTAATAACTAATTAACCGATTATTAATATCTATATTTAAGCTAGTGATTTATTAGTATTAATTAACTAATTATTAATAGATAATGAAATTATTTGTGCTTAGTGTTAGTAGTTAGCAGTTTTCTACTAATTTCCTAATTTCTTTTACATATACATTGTTTTAGGTTTTTTTCTTCTACCTTATAAATATGCACTCTTCCTAACGTTTTTACAACTAATTCCAAAACCCTAAATTTCTTACACACATCCCTAGAAATTCTACAGCTGCCACACCCCCGTTCTGAATCATGTCCCGACCTCCTCTACCACCTAGCTAGAGCAACACCACTCCATCGACCTAGCCCCTGGACGACCTATCTCCCGACCATCACCAACACCATTGATGTTGCGACCTCCCCCTTTTGGCCACAACAACCGCCAAACACCATTACTACCACCATCATCTTCCCCACAATGATGTTTTCGACCCGGCCAACAGCCACCATTGGTATCACAAGACCACCCTCCCAAATTCAAACAGCCACAAACCACCACCACAACACTCAACATCACCGTCACCACCACTGGCCCCGGCCACCTTGGTCCGCCACCGACCCACAGCCCGCACCACCACAAAACACTACCACCACCATCACAAAGGATAGGAGATAGGAGGCGAGACCCTCACCTGTGTTCCCGAGCCATACATCCCACGCTGGTGACTCCATTTCTCCTAGCCTGTCTCTGCCTTGGGGTGCCTCCGCCGTGCTTTAGTGTCACCCCGACGTACGTGCCATGCCACCACCGGTGTGCACTAGCGCCGCCCAGATTGCTACCTCCGCAACGGTGCTCCTCCGCCTTATCCGTCGCTGCGCCTGCTTCCTCCGTAGATCCACCTGTGCGCACCTCCGTACCAGTGCCGAACCCCAGATCTGCCAGCCCCCGACGCCAGCATTCACCATCGAGAACCTCCCATGTAGTTCTTCTTGTCTTCCTCCTTCCCTTTTATTTCGTTCTGTTAGGTTAGGGAGAAGTCAGCATACCTAAGTCTGGCTCTTTAAGAAGTGAAAGTAGCTCCTTTCATGATTACTTGGCATTGATGATATAAAGTAAGGATTGTTGGTGTGGTCAGCAAACATTTTCTTGGATTTAGGTCAGCACTGACCCCTTTACAATTAATAGATTTGGGGAAATAGTTTACTTTATATTTTTGTGGTGTATTCATTTGGAGTCAACAATCAACCCTTTATATTTATATAAATTACTTAATTGATATTAATTATTATTAATGATAGAATTTGGGTTTTGGTTTCTTCTTGATGTTAATAACAGAATTAAGGATTTTTATACTTATTAATTACTACTATTATTATAGTTATTATTTTGAACTAGTAAATTTAGGCTATTTGGGCCATAGGGCCTGGGCCCTATGTTCTAGTAAGTCTAAGTGAATGATTTTGGTTTATTTAGTTGGGATATATGTATTTATATTTGGGCTTAAAATTTTATATGCTTAAAGAAATATTTTGGGATACTATTGTAAGCAGTATTACCATCACCAATATTTATCTTATTATTTTATATTGTCAAGTTTAAAATGATAAATATTATAACTATTTTATTAGTACTAACAATTATACCATATTATTTATCATTGATAAAATTATTAGTAGTAGTATTTTGTATATAATTGGAATTTTGTATAAGTATACAATTTGATATTTCTAAAAAGCTATTATCAAAGTTTTGACCTAAAAATTATATTTGATAAATGAGTTTTAGTACTAGGATGATTTCTCAGGCGTCCAAGTATTTATCTAAAAATATTTTTCGATAGATAAAGACAAAATATAGTTTCTACTAATTTTAAAGGATTTTAGATAGTTATATATATATATATATATATATATATATATATATATATATATATATATATAAAACAAAAAAAACAAAAAAAAAAAAAAAAATATATATATATATATATATATATATATATATATATATATATATATATATATTTAGATAGTTATATATATATATTTTTATATAGTTATATATATATATATATATATATATATATATATATATATATATATATAATATAGTTATTTATTTTCCTCAAAATCATAATCGCGACTATTTAAGTCGTTTCCTATTTTTCGATTAAATTATTGGGCCGAACTCTGATCATGGGTTTCTATATACCAAACTAGGCTAATTTGACTGTCTTAAACTTAATAGAACTGTCTGTGCCGTCGTTTGGGACCATCTTGTAGAGCATAGAGTCGTATTTATCGTGTGTCGATACGTTCGTGTCACGCACATCGACTCCAACCAAATTCAGGTGATACATTCTATGATTATTTTTATCATAATAGTATCTATATTGCCTGTTCTAGACTACTTTACTTGATGCTGACACATTGTTAACACGGATTGGTACTATGTGGATCTTGTCATATGATGTTATCTCCTTATTGGGTATATCGAGTATTTTATGTTCATGTACTCTATTATGTACATCGTGTACTCTTGTATTCATATTATTCATGTACTCTTGTGTGCTCTCATGTACTCTTGTGTGCTCACATGTGCTTCATGTTCAAATTAACAATCGTGTACGTAACATATTGTGATTGGATCCTTGTGTATTGATTGGGGCGGGAGACTTGAAGTAGTTATGTGATTAAATACCTCTAGTGTACTCATGTATATGTCGGTTATGCATTCACGTATAATCGAGTTACCATAGAATACTCATGTGCAACCTAAACTATTCGCATAACCGTCTTGTGCTCTAAATCACTTATATTATTATAGTTGACCATGTTCACTATCTTATTCATATACTCAGTCTTCTTATATTTTTATGATGCTATTTCTCTATGTTCCTGTATTTTCTTTCCAGCATATCATGTACTCTATTCTATTACAAGTTATATATTTTCTACCATGCCATGGAACTAGTTTTACAGTTATGTGCTTCGCTCCAATCTTGACTGGATAACTATTTTTAGGTAATGTTATGCCCCACACCCTGGACTTCATGATGACGGATCTCGATGTATTTTAGTTCGTGAGTTGATCTCTGGAGAGCTTTAGGTCTTTGTATCTTGATTTATGTTTCGTTATCAGATTTGTCTTCGATACTTTCTGGTCTTGTATATTCATTTGTAGACTTTATTTATTTTCGAGTTATTGATATCTTTTCTTATACATATCTTCCTTAGCCGTTTGTGTTGTGATTTGAGTACATTGTTACTATGGATTATCTATATGTGGTAGATATTTACTGGGTACTTGACAGCGTCTACCGTCGATACTGCAACATATACTGGGCGTGGCCCATGTACTCGTGCCCGAATATCCGGGTGCAGGTTATGATACATTTTTATGGTAGCCCATACAGGTCAGTCTTCACAGCTAATGCGATGTTGTGGTAGTACTTAAGCTTAATCGTACTACTGTGAGCCTGCCCTAGGATTAGGATTGAATCATATAATATTTTAGAAATTTTGGTATTCAATCATGTATTAGGGACTCTTGATAGATTCCAGGGATGACCCCTGAGAATCTTACTTCAAAACTCTTTGAGTCTATTTCCACTTGCTTTTGCTCGCCCTGATTTTGAATATATGTCCGTTATTGAACCCTATTCTTGCATTAGGATGAATTTTATGGACCCCAGGGAGAACTAGAAAGTAGAAGTTGAACATATAACCATTAAGGTGGAGAAGAGAACATGATTAGCCAATATTATATATGAAGGTCGAGAATTACTTTAGGCTATATTCAAGGAATTTCGAATACGGACCAAGATAGTACCTTTGGGACAACCCCTGAGAACCTCTCTAAACTCTATCTCAAAATTTGTTCTACTTGTTTGTCTACTCTTTCTTGTTCGTTGATTGAATCTTGATGTTCGTTGTTGACTTTAATTTTGTACCTAGATAAATTTTTATGAGTTGAATTAAGGTATATTCTGATAACATATTTGATGAGGACTGTGAGAAAGATAAATATCTGCTTTAGTTATGTAGTCTAAAGTTTATCGTAGCCATACTAGCTAGCATGACAAGGACATAAAGCCTGATTTTTGGTATACTTATCTTAGTTATGGAATTTAGATTTTCTTACAGCCATACCGGTTGGCATGGCGAGAATTCTAGATAACATGATTATAGGGTATATACCTTAGTTATGGACTCTATCATTTATTGCAACTATTGCTTACTGGCATGGCAAAAATTTTGGCAACATGATTTTAGGAAGACGTGTATGGTTATCAGATCATACCTTAACTTGCTTCACTTCGTTATGACCAGATGAGCAAGAAAAAAAATTATATCATTATTTTTTCGTCTTACCATTATTCTTTTGTCTTAATTAACCCTATCCTAATTACATCGATCAACTATCTCGTATCTACTTTTGTCGGCTACACTTTGAAATCTTTTTGAATTCTCGTCTCTCTTTACTTTGGAAAGGCCAAGAAAGTATTGAAGTCATCTAGCTTTAAAGGGACAGAAATTCGTTATCATGCGGTAATCTTGATAGGAATATAAAATGTTGGACATTGATATAGAATTTTAGGATAAAGATATGACTGAGATTGAAAATGAAATCAAGACGTCGATATTATCAATTTGGAAATGATTACACTTACAGAAATAGTTTGAGTATGAATTATTTTAGAAAGAAAGTAGGAGGATTTTGAGTACAAAGGGCAGTAGAATATATATTAATAGTTAGAATGGTAATAATTCGTAGATGTATTTTTGAACTGATAAGGATATTTGAGGTCGACTTGGTTTTTAAGAACAGGGATATTTTTAGGTTACTGATTCTTGAGATAATTCATATTTGAAGGCTATGATACCAAATTTAGGAATTTAAATAATAGGGAAGAGATCATTATCGCATGCAGTGATAATACAAGATTGAGCAAAGGATTAGTAGGAGAAGATTTATAACTAGTAGGACATGAGATTTTGAGTTATAGGGAAACAATTGAGATTTTGAGGGGCTTTTAAACTTTAAAAAGGGATAATATGTGAAGGAATAAGGTTAAAGAAAATATGAAGGTTGATTATCTTTATATAGTAATGATGGCATCGCACTTTGAGTAATATGAGGGGTATAACTTGAACGGATGTTCGAAGATATTTTATAAACCTGATTCAGAGATTCGAATCCAATTCAGGACACGGTGGAGAAATTTCAATTTCAAGATGATTAATTTGATAGTGGAGTACGAAATCAAAAAAAAGAGGAGTTCTAAAAGGAGCGTGCTTCATGGGCACTGCCTTGGAATAAAGGTCAAGCCTATAGTGTTTATGGAAAGGTTCAATCTTCATGATCGAAGATTTGATTTTTGATAGTAGTCATATGAAGGGGTAATTTTTACGATTAGAGATCATGATTTTGTAGCGGTATTTCTGGACTTGTAAGATAAAGACAAAATTGGAAAATTATGTCCAGATAATCTAGCAGTAGTCAAAGTGGAGTAAGATGATTTGACTTCCTTCTGTAATGCTATCTTGATTTTTCTATCCTAGTAGAAGGGATTGATTTCTCTGTCCTTAAATTATTCAGCTGAAATTTTGATCCTCCTGATCGTGACTAACCGATTTTGGTCACCTTCCTTATCGTGAAAAGTTCTTGATTACTAACAATACTCAAGTGACTTTAAACCTGACCATGATGTCGATTTCAATCCTTTACTGCTCGTACCTAGACTTTGATTATATTCTCTATTGTATCTAAATACTGTTTGGATTAAGGTTAGACTGACCTTATCCTTGATTGCAACTAAATTTTGATTTTGATCGTATTTGGATCTAAGTACCACTATCGCTCGTGCCTAAACCTTCGATTTAAATTCTTAAGTAACGTCTAGTTCCGTGCTAATCATGATTTGATTTAGCCACTATTCTTCATGTTGGTCGTGCCTAGATGACCTGGCATGACTATACGACTTTGATTTCCACGATCATGATTCTAATAATCGTGACTGTACATGTTAACCTTAACCCACAAATCATGCCTAAATTTTTTGATCTTTAATTACGACTATGTTGGAATAAATTTTCTATCATACCAAAATGTTGATTCTCCAGTCATTCGTGCTTAGGTTTCATTCCTGATCATGACTAGGTTTTAAAAAATTTGTCGCCCATCCTAAATTGCACCTAAGTGATTTTAGTCATTCCGAAATTCCTTAGCACGTCCGAACCTTGATTTCACTCGTGACCAGATGGTTGATCCTTGGTCACTGATCTTGCCAAACATTTGATTATTCCTAACGATGACCAAGCGCGTCATTTTTGTATTTGATCGTGCCTATATAAACTTAAATCTAACTTTATCGAGCCTAGGTCCTATTAATCAATATTTCGATCTAATTCTAATTTGATCGTAACTGAACGATTTTGATTTTCCTAGTCGCGACTTTGCACTTAAATAACTTGAATATATTTCTAGATTATGCCTAAAACCTTGATCATTGGTCACGACTATATCATTGAATAGTCGTGCCAAAATTTAGACCTTGATTATGTCTGAACAATTTTCTATTCCTGTTAGAAATTCGATTCTATAGATACTCGTGCTTAGGTTTCATTCCTAAACATGCCCAAGTTTTGATTTTTGTAGTCGTATTTTAAATCGTGCCAAGTGAACTTAGATTACTTCCAGATTTTAATCGCATCCGAACACATATCGTATTTCAAGACTTAATTAATCATACTCATTAAATTTTTGATCGTGCCTATAAGACCTTGAGTTCGAAATCATGATTATACCTAATTTTTATCTTCATTCATAACTAAGCTTAGATCTTGATCGTGCCTGTGTGTCTTTGAGCCTGATTTTCATCAAACCTAAACTACTAATCATTCCATGCTCGAATTTTGATTCCATCTTCGTTTCTCTTAGTCGCGATTGGGATCATGACTAAATAACTTGAAATTATTTCTAAATCGTGTCAAAACAATATTGTTCATAATTATGATTTTATCATGCCAAAATCACTAGTGTGCCTAATTTAATTTGAACTTGATTATCGTAATCTCGTCTAGTCATCGTTCTTTCATCGTGCCTAAGTAATTGACTAAATTCTCTACCGTTTTGATCCCTCTACCAACCTTAAATTTTGAGAACAAAATTTCTTTAAGGAGGGTAGACTTGTAACCTCCATTAACCAAAATCTGGAAATTTTTGAATATTTTTTAAATTTTCTATTTCTTTTGAATTCTTCATAAATTTTGAAAGTCGTGCTATTCTAATATTGAGAAATTATTTTTGATTCGTAATTTGTTGACGGTGTTTTGTTAGACTGTTGGTTTTATAAAAACTATTTTTTTGCGAGATTATATTCTAGTGGAATCTCCTTGTTCAGTTTCTTGAAAATATATCAGTTATAAATATTTATTTTTATATAGAAAAATATTAGTGAGATTACATTTTGGAAATAGAAATATTTTTATTAGTAATTATTTAGTAAATGTTTTCGATAATCTTAGGATTATTCGCCTTCCTCGCATCGGGCTAAGACTATTGCGATCTTCTAGCCTACCAAGTTTGAACATGGATTGTGGGCTAGGATTTGAATTTAGCTAGTCATGGTTAGTTCGTAGCTAAATTGTAATTAGCTAATAACTAATTAACCGGTTATTAATATCTATATTTAAGCTAGTAATTTATTAGTATTAATTAACTAATATTAAATAGATAACAAAATTGTTAGTGGTTAGTGTTAGCAGTTAGCAGTTTTTTTTTTACTAATTTCCTAATTTCTATTACATATACATTGTTTTAGGGTTTTTCCTTCTACCCTATAAATATGCACTCTTTCCAATGTTTTTACAACCAATTCAAAACCCTAAATTTCCCACACACCTCCCTAGAAATTCTATAGCCGCCACACCCCCTTTCTAAATCATGTCCCGACCTCCTCTACTACCTAGCCAGAGCAACACCACTCCATCGGCCCAGCCCCTGGTCGGCCAATCTTCCAACTATTACCAACACCATTGATGTTGTGACCTCCCCCTCATGGCCACAACAATCACCAACCACCAATACCACCACCATCATCTTCCCCACCATGTTGTCCCCAACCCAGCCAACAGCTATTATTGGCATCACAAGACCACCCCCCCCCCCCCAAAATTCAAACAGCCACAAACCACCACCACAATACTTATCATCACCGTCACCACCACTGGCCCCGACCACCTTGGTCCGCTGCCGACCCATCGCCCGTACTACCACCAAACACCATCACCATCATCACAAAGGAAAGGAGTTAGGAGGCGAGACCCTCACCTGTGTTCCCGAGCCGTCCGCCCCACCTACGCCATGGCGCGCCTCCATTACGCCTTAGTGCTTCCCTAATGAGCCCCCCGAGATGCACACTGTCATACCCCAATTTTTGTGGAGTCATTTTATAACTTGGAATCGATCATCCTCGCTTGGGCGTGATGCCGTACAAGTCTGGTATTGTACTTATACAAGGAAAAAATGGTACACAATTGATAATCTTCAACTTGGAACACATCGTAGCGACAGAAGCAGACAAATTGAAGTTAATGAGGACATTCTTTCTTATCGAAAAGAAACACATCACTGATTTATAGCAGCGGAGATAAGCAGATAACTTAACTCAAATAGAGATATGTAAAATGTATTCTCTTTATTGATAATTGAAGTAGAGTATAATACTGGTATTGAAATATAATGCTTACAACACATCTCACTTTACATGGACAACCAACTGAACAAGAGTCATAAGGCTTACTTTTGATACTTCATACATTGAAATACAACTCGATATATCGACTTAGCTTACAACTCACTAATACAACTGATTCCAATGTTCCATACATTATGCCCTTTATAAACAGAAGACATAATCTTGTAAAATGAGAGCTTCTGCATGCCCAATAAATCTTCAATGTCGCGGGACCGATCAAGCTAATCTTCGTGTATAGAACTTTCATAGAACGAGCACCTGCCCACAACATGGGTCAGTACATCATCTATGTACTAGCGAGTAGAATCCAACCCACTCGCCTAAACCGACACTAAGTGGTCAACTTTAGCAAGCATTTATTACAGTAATCTTTATAGTTGGGGCCTAGCATCAGTTTATAGTTCACCGACAGTAATCATAGTGAAACATGTAAACGTGTTCTTAGCAACAGTCATATGAAGGCATCATTATAGCATAATTGGTGTTATCATGAAAAGGCATCATTGAGGCATCGTTGGCATTAACAACTTAAACATGTTATGACCATTCTCATAGCGAGCATCATTTAGCATGTATGTTATGTTCAAGCAGTTTCATAGCAAGATAACATATTGGCATACTGAATTTAACATGTTAAGAAAGTTCTCATTTAAAAGGCAACATTACAGCATCACTTTGTCTAGCTTACTAAGCAGGCAAGATAAACCAACACATGTATTGAATATATCACATTTAAGTGATTTCTTACCGATAGCCGACTCCTCGTACCTGCATCAAATACAGGTAAGCAGATATACTTACTCTGCCTGCACAAAATATTCATTAGCGTGCATTCTGACTACATGGTCACTGTCGTTGTTAAACCATATGGACTTTTTTCATTTCACTTCAAGATAATGCAATGACACCATAGTAGGAGCGAGCCTCTATGCTGCCTCGCATTATCCGTGTTTCCAAAGCACTCATCATTATTTCCCTTTTGGTCGAATCGGTTCCCTAATGTCCCGAATACCGATTCGAGGAAAATATATCTCAAACCCTGTATACAAGTTATCCATGACCATGCGAATGCGTGTCCAACTTGATTGTGAGCATAATCGCATAGTAAAATAATAAAGGAAGTAAAGGTAGCAGTGCATCATTTAAGTCATGTTAAATGACTTATTCATTTCCAATATTACCATCATTTCACTTGGTTATCTTAACGATCCCAAACCTCATCATTTCTCATTGTATCAATCATTCATTTCTCGTTCCTTCAACTCAGATACGTTAAAGCATTTCCATATTATTTATTTTTTAAGGGACGTGTAGCATTTCATTTCATAGGGATAATATCATTCATTTTATTGCTTATATGAAAACATGCAGTATTTTACATTGTTGAGACAGTTACATAGAGTAAACATAATGTAGTGTTTCATTCAGTTTATTGGGTCGATAGCATAGCCAGTTCATTTTTTATTCTATCATTCACAAGGCATCTCATTTAAGTCAAGTGATTCATTTGTTTCAGCAACATTAAGCATAAGGGACATTATCGATTCATTTCATGGCATCAATTCACATTAACAGTTCAAACATGATTCATTCAGCAGTTCAATGTTTATGTGTTGTTCATTTCAATATTAGCCATAAAAGAGTAAGGAGGAGGAAAGACAATTTCACTCACTTGCATAGAACGGTCTTCTTGTTCCGATCGTATACATTCCCACTAAGCGTAGATCCACCAGCAAGCCACGTTCAATACCCATTTCGTCTAGCCAGCTAAGAGAGACTGCATCAGTCTCAATTATCCTGATTTCCAACCCAAGTCACGGTCCAACATTCTGATCGCATCCAACAAGCCAACCAAATGCCTCGCACGGAGCAGGACATTACATAATATACCATTCAGAAAAAGTTTCATCCTCGAAACATAAGGGAACAACTCATTCTACTAACTCACTAGTCATAAAAAAATTGATCATTCAGCTTCAATCCAATATCATTTCAGCACACTCGGTCATCTCAAAATCAGTATCTTATTGTACCACTTAAACCATCCATGATTCAATCCGTCTTTCTCTTTTCCAAAATACTTACAACTTCTTATTGATTCACCAATATTCTTTTAGCATTGTTATCTTCGTTGTAGCCTACCCCTTCGTTTGGATTCATACACATATCTTAGGCGTCCCTAAAATACATGCATTTTAGCCAAAGTCTGTGCTAGTGCAATTCAATAAGCTCCCCCATCAGTGTTATCTCTGTTGTAACTATCACTTTGGTTGGATACATGCACATATTTTAGGTGTCCCCAAAATATATATATTTCAACCAACTTTCGTGTTAGTGAAATTTGATATGCCACAGGCACAACTCTCTTCCCCAAATCCAACTTATCATCCTTTCAATTGACTTATTGTTTTGCCACAATCGCTATCTTTTCAACCACAACACTCAACATCAGGGACAACTTAGATAAGTTCCTTATCCAAGCATAATATTTCTAATATTCGGGCCAAGGGTCTAACTTAGAGCCAACCATACTAAGAGTTCATAACATGCAATCATATTCATTTCCGAATCCAACAATATTTCTCACCGAGGCAATTCATCTTTTCTAAAAGATGCAATCTGAAGTCAACCACTATCAATTACCCGAGCCAAGGGTACAATTTTATGCGACAGTCAAGGTTAACTCATATACCCGACTTTAGATACTGATCCAACATTCTCGTCATGAGCAGTCAATTTTATCTCATGAAATAATTCACTACTCGATACATACAACTCAAGTCTCATCCCACGATTCCAGTTCCCACTAAGGCCGACATATTTCTTCACAAGGGTCAAACATCTCTAAGGCTCACGTTGTAGCATATACTTACAGCATATACTTTCTTAGGTCATACTCATCACCATCTCTCGTTCAATACCAAAAGGTTATCCTTCGGGTCGCCAACAGTCACCCTATTATTCGGTCAAGTCTCTAAGACTAGCTATACCGACAGCTAAATCTAATCATTCAGGTGACTCCCCTAGAGTGGACGGCTACTAGGGATCATACAAATTTCTTATTCTTAGGCCAACAAGCAACCGACAGATCCTAGCAACTCTATCCAAACTTATGGGTATCCACTCAGTCTGAACAACTAATGGTCATTGTCGACTATGTCGACAATTGGTTATGTAGCCCACGGTCGCTAGGGTCAAGTCTATCTATGGTCATCCTCAAGGAACTAATTCCCACAGAGGCTCATTCTAGACTTACCCAATGATCGACTAATATCGATCTATCAATATTACGGTCTAATCCCCGGTTCGACATATAATTCCCAGCAATCTAATCCATCAAGAAAATTCCCAACGATTCAATTTCTATTTCTATTTCCAATTCCTTCATACCCACACAGATCTATATACCGAGGCTAACTATTCATGGGTCATCGATTCTGATATAGTCACAACAACACTATAGAATCATACTATTCAGTCTGTATGACAAGTCATACCACTAAGTCATAAGTCAGCAATATATATCCCAACTGACAACCGTCAATACTGTCATACCTCCATCTACCGATACTGTCCGACACATATCGTGGTTCTAAATCTCATATGTTTCTCAGCCATCAAAATCTCACACGAACGTTTATAATCTCTCATATCGCAGGGGTCGAGTAATCCATTCGAATCAATCCGACAATTTATGTATTAATTAACCATTCTCTACGCAACATAATTATTCAGGGTCAATACTTGTTACTTCTAGGATACACTTTAATTCCTCAGCAAACATATACGCATGCAACGACTATCAATCTCGGCAAGTGTAAACTCAACTTTTACTGATTCTACCCATCGACAATCAAGATGGATTAGCATCTATCGTGCCTTATGGTCACAACACAAGTTTCCAATACTCGTTCGAGTCACCGACAGTACTTTCAAAACTTTTAACTTAGCAACCAACTTGTAATAGCCACACATAATTCCCATCCAACTAATCGCAACTATCGTTCAATGTTCTAAGCCATACATTTGCTAGCCAAATTTCTTACCCACCGACCATCCTGCTAGTCTGAGCCATTGTCAGACTAAGCAATTCTTAACTAAGGCACTAACTACACTTTTCGACAATCTCGCTACCCAACATAACGTCACCGTCAAGGGACATTCAATCCACCTAGCAATAAGGCATGACTTTCAGCTGAGTCTCGGTACCACCCAAGGCTCACAGATAGTCTCATTGCTATTCTATAGAAAGGGTCACGATACATCTCAGCCTGAAGTGGTAGAGGCAATATACCACTCAGAAATGAAGCCATTCCCAAACAATACCAACTCAAATCTATTCGGGACATTCATGATATATAATGATCACAACACTTAGCCAACATCTCGGGGTCTCAATATCATAAGACAACGTTCTTAGGGTCTCAAAAGTACTAGCCAACACACATGAGTCAACTCACCAGTTCTATTGAACTCATCCATTACTTACCCCATTCACAATTCTTTTCCAATATAACATGCAACTCTCCAGCATGTTCCAACAACACAAATAGCAACTTTCTCTATTCCCATATTTCGAGCGTCAATCACAATTAAGCATACTATGGCATCGAGTCATTGTTGGGTCATTAGTGTCCAAACCAACAACAAGTAAATTCATTTATGGGCGTAACAATATATTTAAATTTATTGTATGGAACATCCAATGAGTAGCCAAGAGGTCAACAAACATTCAGACATAAACAACTTGAAGGATTAAAGGAACAACAACAACATAATCGCGAAAGCAATTTTTGATTTAATCGCGGAAGCAATGTTGAGTGATCGCAGAAGCAACTTTGGTTAATCGCCGATGCAATTTTGATTTGAAATAAATCAAATAAGAGACCAAGGACGTAAAGCCGTGCTCTGATACCAATTTGTCACGCCCCAATTTCCGTGGAGTCATTTTATCTCTTGGAATCGATCGTCCTCGCTTGGGCATGATGCCATACAAGTCTGGTATTACACTTGTACAAGACAAAGATGGTACACAATTGATAATCTTCAACTAGAAATACATCGCAGCGGCAGATGTAGACAAATTGAAGTTAATAAGGACATTCTTTCTTATCGAAAAGAAACACATCACTGATTTATAGTAGCAGAGATAAGCAGATAACTTGAGTTAAACAGAGATTTGTAAAATATATTCTCTTTATTGATAATTGAAGTAGAGTACAATACTGGTATTAAAATACAATGCTAACAATATATCTCACTTTACATGGACAACCAATTGAACAAGAGTCATAAGACTTACATTTGATACTTTTATACATTGAAATACAACTCAATATACCGACTTGGCTTACAACTTACTGGTACAACTGATTCCAATGTTCCATACATTATGCCCTTTATAAACAGAAGACATCATCTTGTACAAGAAGAGCTTATGTATGCCCAACAAATCTTCGATGTCGCAGGACCGATCAAGCCAATCTTCGTGTACAAAACTTTCGTAGAACGAGCACCTGCCCACAACGTGGATCAGTACATCATCTATGTACTGGTGAGCAGAATCCAACTCACTCGCCTAAACCGACACTAAGTGGTCAATTTTAGCAAACATTCATTAGAGTGATCTTTCTAGTTGGGGCCTAGCATCAGTTTACAGTTCATGGGCAATAATCATAGTGAAACATGTAAACATATTCTTATAGTAGTCATGTGAAGGCATCATTATAGCATAATTGGTGTTTTCATAAAAAGGTATTATTGAGGCATCGTTGGCATTAGCAACTTAAACATGTTATGACCATTCTCATAGCGAGCATCGTTTAGCATGTATGTTATGTTCAAGCAGTTTTATAGCAAGGCAACATATTGGCATACTGAATTTAACATGTTAAGAAGGTTCACATTTGAAAGGCAATATTACAGCATCAGTTTGTTTAGCATATTAAGCAGTCAAGATAAACCAACATATGTATTGAATATATCATATTTAAGTAATTTTTTTACCGATAGCCGACTCCTTATACCTGCATCAATACAGGTTAGCAGATATACTTACTCTGCCTGTATAAAATATTTTAGCGTGCATCCTGACTACATGGTCACTGGCGTTGTTAAACCATATGGACTCTTTTTATTCACTTCAAGATAATGCGATGATACCATAGTAGGTAGCGAGCCTCTATGTTGCCTCACATTACCCGTGCTCCTAAAGCACTCATCATTATTTCCCCCAGGGCCGAATCGGTTCCCTAACATCCCAGGTACTGATTCGAGAAATTTACATCTCAAACCTTGTATACAAGTTGTCCATGACCATGCGAATGCGTGTCCAACTCGATTGTGAACATAATCGCATGGTAAAATAATAAAAGGAAGTAAAGGCAGCAGTGCATCATTTAAGTCATGTTCAATGACTTATTCATTTCCAACATTACCATTATTTCACTTGGTGATCTCAATAATCTCAAGCCTCATCATTTCTAATTGCATCATCATTTTTTTATTCCTTCAACTCAGATACATTAAGCAT